>CM073327.1:125108-162608 GCA_037043015.1 Bryum argenteum | reverse complement strand
CCTATCAATGCCATGTGCTTGGAAGAAAACAAACAAACGCCACATGGAAGTGAACTCCCCTCCATTGTCCGAAACGAAACGCCAAATCTTGTGCTCCGATTGCTTCTCCACAAGCGCCTTGAACTCCACAAACTTGGCAAACACCTCTCCCTTGGACTTCAACACATACACCCACACCTTTCGAGAGAAGTCATCTATGAAAGTCACAAAATACAAGCAACCACCCATGGAAATGGTCTTGAATGGACCACACACATCCGAATGAATCAACTGAATTCTCCTTCCGCACGCCGACCTCCCAACTTGGAAATGGAGTCCTCCAAATCTTGCCTTCATCTCCAACCCTCTTCAAAGTCAACTTGAAGTTGATGCAAATCCTTGATTTGCATGCCATTCACCATGCTTTCCCAGCCTTGACACTCTTCTCATTCAAATGTCCAAGCGTCTATCCATCTTCTCAAGAACGTTACATCTCATTGGACTTGATAATTTGCCATCTCACACATGGAGAAGGGGCCTTCATACAAACTCCCTACTCTAGGCAATCTAGCAATCACCTTCCTATTGGCTGCCCTCCAAGGCATGCATCATCATCAAATTCTACCTTTAAACCGTTTAAAAACAAGTTTTACAACCAAAATCAAGTTCCTCTTGAACTTAGGGATATGGAGCACCTCCTTCATGTGGATCTTGTGCTTCACTCCCATCACCATCACCTCCTCAACAATTGTACCAACACCAACCGCATGCACAATGCTATCATCTCCCAAGTGCACGTTCCACAATGGTGAAATTACCTCATACGTTTGGAACACCATTTTGTTGAGGCGTCATGTGTTTGGTGTGGCTCCCGAATCCATGACCCACGGGCTTTGGTGTTGTCATCTCCATCGTTGATTGCCATAGCATGCTCCTCCATTTCTCCACCTTGCTTGCAACAAAGGCGCTTAGAAACGATAGTCTTCTCCATTGTCTTTGTTGTCTCAAAACGCCCAAACACCTTCTCCTTCTTCTTGTTTAAGAAGCAATGCCTTTTTTTGTGGCCCGGTTTATAAAATTGAAGCAAAACCTTGGGCCATTTTGCATCCTCGCTTTGTTTTGAGCCGCCACCAACGCACCAACTCACCACTTTGAGCACCCTTCTCCTTCCGCTTGACACTCAATAGAGGGTCAACCTTGACATCAAACATCAAAGCTTACACACAAGGTAGAGCAATGAATGCTTGAATGAGATACATACTCATTCAAGCCCTTGCTTATGTATCCATAGGTAGGCACATTGTGCTACAAACAATATGGGATAACCGAGAGGCTAAGTCCTCTCTTCTCTCTCTCTAGGCTTTTAGGACCAGCCCTCTTCACACACCCTAGAGACTAAGGCCTAGCCTCTATTACATACTCTAACATACTCTAATAACTATTAGTTGCTCTTATAAACTACGAGCAACCTAATATCTAACACTAGCCTCTATTACTTACTCTAACATACTCTAATAACTAGTTTTCTCCTAAACTACGAGCAACCTAATCTCAACACTCCTCCTGTGCCCATCTCCTTGCCTCACCTTGTAAACGCCTTGGTCAACATATCACCCACTATGTCCTCCATTTGGTAATACGTCAAGCTCTCCTCTCCATCCTCTAACTATCTTGCGCGCATTTGGCAACAAAGCCAATTCCCATGTGCCATTGGACATACTAGATGTCTACTTGTCTTGTTTCGCAACTCCCACTTTGCAAAGCATCACCCAAACAAGTGACCTCCTCTCCTTTATTGGATACCATGGGCCTTGTGCACGCTTGCCCCTCTTCAATCTTCCTCATGTGATTCAACCTCCACATCCTCCTCTTGTGTCTCTTTCGGCTCTTGCTCTCATTTAGGCTCTTCTCCAACTTGAGCCTCTTGTACAACGCACGCTGAAATTGGAGTTGCATCCACCCCAATCACCATAGTGGCTCCAAACTCCCACTTGGATGCATCTCCACATTCGCATCTCGACAAGTGGCCTCCTCCGCAATCACCACATCACGAGTCGCTGATTTTGATGTACTATTCTTGATTTGCATGCCATTTACCATCCTTTCAAGGACCTTCAAATTCTTCACATTCAAATGCCCAAGGCGCCTATGGCGTAGCTCCAAAGGCGCTGATTGTGGCATTTGGTGTGCCACATTGGCCATATCATGCATAGAGAAGGGCATTTGATACAAACTCCCTTCTCTTGGCAATCTAGCAATCACCTTCCTATTTGCAGCCCTCACAATGCATGCATCATCATCAAACTCCACCTTTAAGCCATTAAGAGCAAGCTTTGCTATGGATAACAAATTTCTCTTTAACTTTGGGATGTGGAGAACCTCCTTTATGTTGATTTTGTGCTTTACTCCCATCACCTTCACCTCACAACAATGGTGCCGACTCCGACCGCATGCACAATACTACCATCTCCCAAGTGCACATTTCGTGGTGGTGATAGTACCTCTGGAGTTTGATGAGATGCGCATGTGGAGATGCATCAGGAAGGTGTTTGGAGCCACTAAGTGATTGATGTGGATGCAACTCAAATTTCAGCCCTGCGTTATCTGAAGGCTCAAGTTGGAGAAAAGCCTAAAACAGTCGCAAAATGAAAGAGGCAGAAGGGAGGATGTGGAGGTTGAATCGCATGAAAGATTGAAGAGGGCAGCGTGCACAAGGCCCATGGTATCAATAAGGGAGGTGGTAAAGGCCTCTCTGGTGGTTAAACCTCTTTTGGACCAGCGTCTGGTTGAGCTCAGGGTGGAGGACTGAAAGCCTCATTTGTTTTATGATACTTTGAGTTTAACATGATGAAGGTTGCAAAGTGTGCATGCAATCTAATGGGAGTTGAATCAAGGAAGACAAGTAGACATCCTAGTATGGCCAATGGCGCATGGAATTAGCTTTGTTGCCTCATCTGACGGGAAAGTTAGAAGATGGAGAGGATCTCTTGGGGTTGGACGAATGGAGGACATGGTAAGAATATGTGGACCAAAGGCGTTCGGATAAAATGTGAGGCGCATCAGATGGCATTGCGAGGAAAACTGCTTGGGGTCCTGGGCAAGTGTTAGAGATTAGGTTGCTCGTAGTTTATAAGAGCAACTAATAGTTATTGATGTTAGAGGAAGTAATAGAGGCTGGAGTCTTAGTCCTCTGGTGTTTGAAGGCTGGTCCTAAAAAGCCTTAGAGAGAGAGAAGAGAGGACTTAGCCTGGCGAGGTTGGTGGCGGCTCAAAACTACGAGCGAGGATGCAAAATGGCCCAAGTTTGTCTTCAATTGGCAAACCGGCTGATTTGTTGATGTGTCCCAGCATTAACTTAAACAAGAAGAAGGAGAAGGAGAGTGCAAACCTAGCAAACTCAAAGAGGTGGAAGACTATGCGTTTCTATGCAACTGATTGAAGTAAGGAGTGGAGAAAGAGGGACATGGTCTTCCTCACATGTTATGGCAATCAACGATGGAATGACAGAGAGGAGGCGCAAGGGTAATCAACGCATGGAGATGACAACACCATAGCCACGCCGGCTGCGGATTCTGAGCCACCAAACACATGACGCCGCATATGCAGCCGCCCAAACGGGATACTTCACCACCACGCAACGCGCACTTGGGAGACGATAGCATTGTGCATGCGGTTGGTGTTGGTAACCATTGTTGAGAGGTGATGGTGATGGGGAGTCACAAGATCAACATGAAGGGAGATGCCCATATCCCCAAGTTCAAAAGAACTTGGATTTGGGCTGTAAAACTTGCTTTGTGAATGGTTTTAAAGTGTAGTTTGATGATGATGATGCATGCATTGTGAGCAAAAATGAAAAGGTGGTTGCTAGATTGCCTAGGAGAGTTTGCATGAATGCCCTTCTCCATGCATGAGATGGCAATGTGGCGTCTAATGCCACACCGCTTGGGCTATGGCATAGACGCCTGGGCATTTGAATGAGAAGCGTTGGTTTCAAAGCATGGTGAATGGCATGCAAATCGAAAAGGATGTCGCATCAAATTCATGCCATTTGTGAGGTTGCATTGAAGGCAAGCTCTCCATGACTTCCATTTCAAGTGAGGAGGTCAGCGTGCAAGCAAGCCATTGGGCTTGATTCATTCGGATGTTTGTGGTCCATTTAAGACCATTTTATGGTGGTTAGCAGCCTTTTTAAGTGTTTCATTGATGACTTCTCTAGGAAGGTGTGGGTGTATGTGTTGAAGTCAAAGGGAGTTTGCCAGTTTGTTTTGTAAGTGAGCTTCAAGGCGCCAATGGGAGAATTCCAGCACAAGATCCAGGTGTTTCGATCCGACAATGGAGGGGGAGTTTACTTCCGGCGTTGAGCTGCCTACACAGCGGCATCGATAGGCAACTATCAACACCCTACACACCACAACAAAATGGATGGGCGGAACGTGCAAACCGCACACGTTAGACGGGTAAGGAGGAAGCGTCACCACCAAAAACCTCAACAAGAACCTTCAGGCGGTACAATGGATTTGGCACACGAATAGGTGCCCAACAAGCTAGCTTGTTGGTAGACACCAAGAGTGGAGTGGTAGGAGGCCCTTTATTACACATGCGCAGAGTTGTTTGGATGTCGATGCAGTGCGGATGAGAAGAGGACTAAACTTGATACGAAGAAGACAAGGTGTTTGTTCCTTTATTATCAAGGCGAAAAGCGTAGATTGATGTCTTTGGGGGAGAAGAAGATCCCCAAGTGTCGTGATGTGGTGTTTGACGCTTACACTGTGCTGGATGCAATGTGGAGATGCATCAGTGGGAGTTTGGAGCCACCTAATACGATTTTGGTGGATGCACCTCCAATTTCAGCGCCCGCTTGCTCGAGAAGGTTGAAGAAGAAAAGAAACAAGAGGAGGAGGTTGTGGAGGAGTATGAAACCAAGATGAGAGGGTGGAGAGAGCGGCGTGCAAGGTTAGTGCACGCAAGGGAGAGGCGAACAGATTGACATGATGAACCACATTCTCCCCACCACCGAGTGAGTAAGGAACTGTGAAATAATGCTTTGTTTTCAAGATCCTTTACTTTGGTGATGCACAAAGTGTGTGATCAAGTGGGGAGTTGGCCAGCTCTGAGAGAGTATGCATCTCTTATGGCCAATGGCGCACATCAGGAGTTAGGCCCCACAAAGCGGCCATAGCGTTTGGTTGCAGAAATAGGTGTTTAGGACCAAGAGGATCTGCAAAGCAACGTCTTGAGCGCTACAAAAGCACGTTGGTGGCAAGGGGTTTCCAAGTGGAGGGTGTGGATTTCAGCAGACCAGACCCGTCTGGCATGGTTTGTGTCGTGCATGTTGGCGGTGGGGCGACATGGACTTGGAGATTGTTAAAACGGATGTCGAGAGGCGTTCATTCACGTGGGTTGGAGGAGGACATCTATACGAGCACCAAAGAGCCGCGGCGAAGGCTGTGGAGGAACACCCTTGTTTACCTGCTTCAACATTAGCCACATCAAGAATCACCAAGGGCGTGGTACCAAAGGGATTGACTTGTTTTTCATCCAATAATACGTCAAAGAAGTTGCGGATCACCTCTTCGGCGCGCAAGCTTCTTCAAGGAGCGCATTGGACAAGTCAATTCTATGGAGCACATTTGATAATCTTGGCTAGCGCATTTAGCTTGTTACAGCCGGTGAAGGCAAGCTAGAAGAAAGGAGGTTGAGATGAGCTGATTTAGAGTTTGCCACCATTTTGCAAGACTGGTGTTGCATTTAGCGCAGCCGCGACGACCATCACCGGACGATCTTAAAATGGAGCTGAGGCTCAGCGTTCAGCATGGAGGAATGCAAGCCCATTGGCACCTCTTGATGTAAAGGTCATTGTATCAAATTTAAGGATGAGGAGTTAGGTCAAAAAGAAATGAAGGCCATTCAAATGGGCCTGGCGGCATCCGGTCGTCGATGTATGCAATGAAGTGGCCGCAAAGGCGACTCTTGCATTTCGCTGCAAGAAACTAAGACATGGTGAGGATTACATAAGGCCATGGCAAAGCAAACAAAGACAAAGATTGGATGGCGGTAAACGCATCTTACAACTTGAAAAGCGCCATTGACTACAAGTGGCCACCTTGGTGGTAGAGATTTCAAACATAAGAGTAATATCACCACCACAAAATGCGAACTTCTGGGCGCGATCGCACCGCATACGGGGTTGGCACCATGACAAGAAAGGAGAAGGATGTGGAAACACCACAAGATCACTACTGCGAGTAAATCCCTGGCTAATATTGAGATTGAAGGGAAAAACTTTCTACTACGGTATTGGATAACATCGGCAACGCAAGGTCAATGCTTGAAGAGGAAGCCTCCTCTACTTGTTTCCTAAACCATGTATAACTCACCATGTTGGATTGGTCACTGACAAGCAATACCTAACGGAGCTCACGAATTTAACTAAGCGTGTAGTTCTCCTAAACCCAAGACACTATCTACTCCAATAAAGCGCGTTTGTCAACACTCCCACTTTGCTAGTGGAGGAAGGCACTAGCATGTGGTCTTGTCAATCAAGATCAAGCGATGGGCGATGTGTTAGCCATCAGCAACCATAGTTGCTAAGGTGACATTACTTGGCTCAATCACTTTATCTCTTTGCGAGGATTTAATAAAATGACTCGCAAATCAATATGCTTTCTTCATGTGGCGTGCTCGTAGTTTCGCCAAGGCATAGCCTTTGGTTGTCACACAAAAACTTGGTGTCGCCATTAACAAAGCCAACATCGCCTAGGTCTTTCAACTCAAACGGCCTTTGGTACATTGGCTCACGGCCATTATTCAGAGACCGTTGTAGAGAAAAGGAGGTGGCTGGTTTGCCTCAGGAGTTCCACGAAATGGCACCCACTCCAAGCATAAAAACATAACCGCGGCTTGGATCTCCCTATCTCCTTCATCACCATTCAACTGCATCACAATAGTTTGTAGCAACAAATTTGTATTAAAGCTGCAACTCTAGCTTAAGTGTACCTCGAGGTACTTCACCTTTTCATGACGCGTCAATGCATTGCCCATACTTGACATGTGAGGGAAGGCCATGTGTCCATGATTGGGCCAAATCGGTGGATGTAGCCACCATGGCATACATGTTGCTCCAACTGAGCCGGCGTATGGCACACTTGCCATTTCAAACCTTCACCTCTTCAAAATCAGCCTCCGTTTGCTTGGGCACTTCACACATGAGTGTCAAGGGTGTACCTATGGCTCGCAAGTCCTCCATCTTGAACCTCTTGAGATGGAAGAAGGTAATGGTTGGTCATGGTGATGGAAGGGGCAGCCCTATCCCTCTGAACTCCACTCCAAGGCAATAGCTTCAACCCTCCCAAATCCGCTCCATACTCCTCCTGAAAGCATAGCCTTCACCTCCAACATCTGGGATAATTTGCAAGGAGGATCAAATCATCCACATACAAGACAACAATCACAAGAAAACTCACTACTTTGCATGATATACAAGAGTGACTCATAGTTCTTGGGAAGCCTTCTCACAAACATGGCATCAATATCTACTATTGAGATTTCAAACCGGGAAGTGCCTTTGCTTCAACTGGTATTGGATGCTCCTTCAACAAATCCTTGGGGTTGATCCACAGATGACCTCCTCCAACTCTACTGAGGAAGGCGGTCTAATCCATGTTGCGATCTCTCACCACATGGTGCCTTTGACTCACAACACACCCTATTGTGTTGAATATTGGGGCAAATGTCTCATTGAAATCCACCCTCCACTTGGCTATCCCCCGCGCAACCGCTCATGCGTGTTTCCTCACCCACATGCCCCAAAGCATCCCTTTGGTGGGAGAAACCCACTTACAACCCACACTTGATCTATCAACATCAGACTTTCCAAGCCCCAAGCGCCTTGTGTTAGGACATCACCAACTTTCCATAGCCACCTCCCACTTGCTTGCATCTTTCAAACCAAGACCTCTCCAGTGTCGATGGGATTCCCAGAGAAGCCACATTAGCTTGATCTTCATGTCGGGGAGGAAGAATATGGTTCATCCACCAATCCCCAAGCTTGCGAGTCCTTGTGGGGTATCTTGGCTCCTCTAAGGAGCTGCTCCGTGGCTCCTCCAAGCGGCTGGTCCTTCTCGTGCTCTCTTGGTGAGCAAATAGTTGATATCTTCTTTCGCTGCGGTAACACCACCTCCTCCTTGGGTTCCTCAAATCTTCTTCATCTTCATCTCCAGCTTCTTCATGTCAACTCTTGAGTTGAGCCCACACTTGGGCTGGTCCTCCACTTCTCCCACTTGGCTCACCTCAAGTGCTTAAATTCAGCGCCTCCATCTTCCAAAACGTTACATCTCTACACTTGATAATGGCCTTGGTATCCCACACGCATCAGCCTATAGACCTTCGTTCCCTCACAATACCCAAGAAAGAAAGGCACTTGATGGCCTTGGCATCCAACTTGGTCCTCTTTGCATTTGGAACCAACGCATGCAATGCAACCAAAAACACGCATATGGGACACATGGGGCCTCACTCCACCCAAGCCTCTTGAGGTGTCTTGCTTACCAATGCTTGAGTGGGCGGAGGTTCCCTCGTATCACCGCATTGCTCACGGCCTCTCCCCATAGCTCATACCTGGGCCCTTGCCAGCGTGAATCATGGCCCTTGCCATCTCCGCAATGGTGCGGTTTGCACGCTCCGCAACACCATTTTGTTGAGGCGTGTAAGGGGCGATGTGTGGTGCTCAATGCCATGGGCTTTGAGGAAGTTCTCAAATGCCTTGGAGACATACTCCCCTCCATTGTCCGACGCAAAGACCTTCACCTTGCAATCAGTTGCGCCTCCACAAGCCTTCCAAGTCTCAAAACGCCCAAACACCTCACTCTTGCACTTCAGCATATACACCCATATCTTGCGTGAAAATCATCTATAAAGGTGACAAAATACCTTGCTCCTCAATGGAAGTGGTCTTCATTGGCCCGCACACGTCGAATGCACCAACTCCAACTTCTTGGTGGCCCTTGTTGCTCCATGCTTGGGAAGGGCTGCTGCCTTGCTATGCCCTCAATGCACCCCTTGCCACAAGGAACTCCAATCGTCTTTGCAGAAGAAGAGTCCAGCCCCCTCACTATGTGTTGGAGGCCCTTCAAGCTCTTCAAATTCAAGTGCCCAAGCCTCCTATGCCAAGCTCAAGCTCATCATGGGGTGATCCTTGAGCAACACAAACGAATGAACTCCCATTCACCTTGGTGAATTTGAGAAGGTACAATTTGCCCTCACGAGGGGCTGATGCAATCAAAAGCCCATTGGTGATCTCTAACCCCCACATTGTTGAATTGAACCTTTAAACCTCCCAAAGCCAATTTGCTTACAGCAAGTTGGCATGCAACAAGCGCATGGGCACCTCTCACGAATGGTGATCCTCTTGGGCTGCCCCTTGTGTTGCCCCTCCATGCACCTCCCCTATGCCAATGGCCTCCACCATGCCATTGTCTCCCATGTAAATCTTCTTCCGACAACGGGTTGATAGGTATGAAAGGCATCTCGATGGCTGGTCATGTGTTGTGTGGCACGAGAATCCACAATCAAGTAAACATGTCCGCCTTCTCTCCTCCTCCATGTGTAGAAAAAAAGCGAAATCATCTCCATCCTCCACTTTGGAGACTTGATGTGCACTCTCCTTGCCTTGGGCTTATTTGGCCCTACAAAATCGAGCAATGTGGCCAAGTTTGCCACACTTGTAGCATGTTCTTGTCTCCTTCCAATCCTTGCTATTGCCTCCTTGGCAAATCTTGGCACAAGCGCTGATCCCTCTCCTTGGGGCTCATTCTCCTTGCGCTTGGTAACCTCGTGCATCAAGCGGTATAACAACAAACTCCAGGTCAGCTCCTTCATTGGCCTTGTCTCCAAAGCGGTGATGAGGAACTCAAAAGCGATGGTGGCAAGCTCTCCAACAATGTCATGACCACATCTCCTTCCGTGGCGGTGCCTCCAAGCAAGCCAACTCATGCGCCAATGCCTTGATCTTGTTGACATGATCCAACAAGTCATCCTCCTCTTGCATTTGGTAGTGAAGAACCCTTGCCGTAGAAATAGGATGTTTGAGAGACTCTTGGTCTCATGGATGTTGCAAAAGGTTGTCCACTTCGGTGTGTTTTGCAATGGCGGATGTGTGCAATTGCTGATCCATAGATTGGTCACAATGAGAAGCAAAAGCCTTCTTCTCCCCCTCTCAAACGCCTTCTTGGTCTTGAGATCCGCATCAGCAGGAGGCTCCTCACCCCATCAGCCACATCCGACAAGTCCTTCTCCGCAAGAATCATCTCCATCTTGAACTTCCACATGCCAAAGTTGACACCATTGAACTTGTCGATGATGCCGCCATCTCCTTCACTCATGACCATGTTGAAGTAGCTCCCCTTGATGGCAGCACCTAAAGAAGCTAAGAGAGTTGACAAACTCAATTTTGCCTCCCTAGAATCCCTAAAACAAAGGCAATGGGCTGAAGTTGCACCAACCAGCCCTTGCAAAGGTCCTCACAAGGAGATCTAAACCCTACGGACCTCACAAACACCTCCCTCAAGTAGATCACCACTCACCACCAAATCGGACCCTAATCTTGCTCAAAAACCCCCATGAGCTTCCTAAACAAGAACTTCTTGAATTCAGCCACTAACTCACAATGTAGTGCAATCCACACCTCAAGGAGCTAAGAGACTCCCAATCAGCCCTTACAAGGGATCCAAATGAGCAAGTGACTCTAAATGGCTCACAATCACTCCACAAAGCTCACAAGGGCTGAAATCAGCCCTAATGGACACTCAAACTTGCCCTAATCACTCAAAGAAGTGCAATCAGCCCTCTTGCAATCACATATGCAAGAAACTGGCTCAATCACTCACAAGTGCTCAAATCAGCCCTTCTTCAACTCACCAATGCACAAATGTGCCACAATCACCCTCAAGAGCTCAAATCAGCCCTTCTTCAACTCACCAATGCACAAATGTGCCACAATCACCCTCAAGAGCTCAAAGTAGCCCTTCTTCAACTCACTCATTTCATCTCACAGATCTAGATCTAGATCTACATCTCTTTCAACTCACCAATGCAAAATGTGCATTCGCTCACAAGACCACAAATCAGCCCTCTAATGAATGGCAAACTCCTCAATCAACTCAAAGATGCTTCAAAAACACTCAAAACACTCTTACAAGATTGCAATTGCCTCAATTGCAACCCACAATGCACCACAAAGTGCAATCAGCCCTAATTGGCTCCCAATGTGCAAATCTAAGCACAAACTCAATGAAAGAGCATGCAACCAGCCCTACCAAGGTGTGATCTCTCTCAAAACACAACCTCACACTCAAATGCACTCAACAACTCCAACTTGACCAACAAACTCAAAGAAAATGCACTTCAAGACTTCTCCTTTGGGAATGGACTTACACCAATTGGATTGAAGGTGCACACATGTAAGCTGGTTTTGTCCCACAAGCTCCACGATCCTCTCCAAATGATCTGAATTTCTCCTTCAGCGCACCACACGTGCGTGGGCCCCATAACCTATTGAGATTGAAGGGAAAGACTTTCTTAGATGGTATTGGATGATTTCAGCCATGCAAGGGCTGAATACAAGTAGTAGGAAGCCTCCTCTCATCTCCTAACCATGTGGGATAACTCACCACTATGGGTTGCCTTTGACTACAAGCAACACCTAATGGAGTATATGAACTAACTAAGTGCATAGTTCTACACCTAAACTCCATATACACTATCTACTTCAATAGGTACATGTTTCTCAACAATTACCACATTGAGGAGGGCATGCTTTGCTTGTAATGAGGAGATGACAACACCATGGCCAAGTGGATCGTGGATTGAGGAGCCACAAGCGCATGACATCGCATAGGCGGCGTTTGAACCTATGATATTATCACCACCACGCAATGTGCATTTTGGAGATGATAGCATTGTGCATGCGGTTGGTGTGGGAACCATTGTTGAAGAGGTGATGGTGATGGGAGTCAGCGCTGAATCAACATGAAGGAGGTCCTTCACATCCCCAAGTTCAAGAGGAACTTGATTTTGGTTATTAGGCTTGCTTTGAATGGTTTAAAAGGTGGAGTTTGATGATGATGCATGCATTGTAAGGGCAAGAGATAGAAGGTGGTTGCTAGATTGCCTAGAGAGGGGAATTTGTATGAAATGCCCTTCTCCATGCATGATTTGGCAAATGTGGCACACCAAATGCCACAATCAGCCCCTTTGGAGCTATGGCATCGACGCCTTGGGCATTTGAATGTGAAGAGTGTCAAGGCGCTTCAAAGCATGGTCAATGGCATGCAAATCAAGGATGGTACATCAAATTCAGCGATTTGTGAGGGGTGCATTGAAGGCAAGCTCTCAAGGACTCCATTTCCAAGTGAGGGAGGTCAGCGTGCAAGCAAGCCATTGGAGTTGGTACATTCGGACGTTTGTGGTCCATTTAAGACCATTTCAATGGGTGGTTGTATTGAAGCTCAATAGAGGGTGAGAGAGAATACAAACATCAAAGCTTACACGCAAGGTAAAGCAATGAATGCTTGAATGAGATACATACTCATTCCAAGCCCTTGCTTATATATCCATAGGTAGGCACATGGTGCTACAATCAATATGGGATAACCGAGAGGCCAATCTCTCTCTTCTCTCTAAAAGGCTCTTGGACAGACCCTCTTAGACTCTAAAGGACTATTACCTCGCTTCTATTCCTTACTAGAACATACTCTTATAACTATTAGTTGCTCTTCTAAACTACGAGCAACCTATCTCTAACACTCCACTTGGAGTAGTTTCCATCTCGCAATCCCATCACATTGTAATCTTCTAGTGCCTCACTGGGCAACTGCCTTCGTCAACAACACCAACCACTATCTCCTCTGTTGGGTTTACACAGGATTCACCTCTCCATGCTTGAACACTCTTGTGGCCCTTTGGCAATGGAGCCAACCCTCATGTGCCATAGGTCATTAGAGATGCATACTCTCTTGCGTGGCCAACTCATGTTGCTTTGCATCCGTCTATCTGAAATCATCGGCTTCGAAGATAAAACAAGCTACATTTGCATGATCTACTTCGCTCGTGGTGGAAAAATGTGATTCAACCACCACTCACCAAGTGGCCTCTTCTCCTTCTTAGGTACCTTGAGCCATTTGCGCTGCCCTTCGTATCTCTTCATCACCTGGTTGACTCTCTTGCACCACCTCCTCCTCTTGTCTCTCTTGTGACTCTTGCATTGCATTTGGCTCTCTCAACTTTTGCCTCTTGTACAAATCATCAAAAATGGTGGATGCATCCGCCATAATTACCGTTGGCTCCAAACTACCACTTGGATGCATCTCGCATTGCACCTCTACAAGCTGGCTTTTAGAAACACCACATCGCGACACTTGATTTGCATGTCATTCACCATGCTTTCCATGGCCTTGATACTCTTCACATTCAAATGCCCATGGTTTCTATGCCAACCTCCCAAAGGGGGCTGATTGTGGCATTTGGTGTGCCACATTGGCCATTTCATGCATGGAGAAGGGCATTTCATACAAACTCCTACTCTATGCAATCTAGCAATCACCTTCCTATTGGCAGCCCCCTTACAATGCATGCATCATCATTAAACTCCACCTTCAAACCTTTTAGAAGCTTGCAGCTACGGAGATCAAGTTCTCTTTAACTTGGGGATTGGATGTGGAGACCTGTTGGAGTAGATAGTGTACATGGAGGCATAGGAGTAGAACTACACACTTAGTTAGTTCATAGACTCCATTAGGTGTTGCTAATAGTCAAAGGCAGCCCGTAGTGGTGAGTTATCCCACATGGTTAGGAGATATGTAGAGGAGACTTCCTCCTACTTGTATTCAGCCCTTGCATGGCTGAAGTCATCAATACCATCTAAGTAATGCTTTTCCCTTCAATCTCAATAGGTTATGGGCCCACGCGTGGTGGTGCGCTGAAGGAGAAATTCAGATCATTTGGAGAGGATCGTGGAGCTTGTGGGACAAAACCAGCCTTGTTTGCATGTGTGCACCTTGAATCAATTGGTGTAAGTTCATTTCCAAGAAGAAGTCTTGAAGTGCATTTTCTTTGGAGTTTGTTGGCTGAAGTTGGAGTTGTTGAGTGCATTTGAGTGTGAGGTTGTGTTTTGAGAGAGATCACACCTTAGTAGGGCTGGTTGCATGCTCTTTCATTGAGTTTGTGCTTAGATTTGCACATTGGGAGCCACTTAGGGCTGATTGTGCACTTGGGTGCATTAGGGATTGCAATTGAGGCAATTGCAATCTTGTGAGTGTTTTTGAGTGTTTTTGAAGCATCTTTGAGTTGATTGAGGAGTTTGCCATTCAATAGAGGGCTGATTAGAGCTCTTGTGAGTGAATGTGGCACATTTATGCATTGGTGAGTTGGAAAGAGATCTAGATCTAGATCTAGATCTGATTTGGTGAAGAGAGTGCATTGGTGAGTTGAAGAAGGGCTGATTTGAGCACTTGTGAGTGATTGGAGCTAGTTTCTTGCATATGTGATTGCAAGAGGGCTGATTGCACTTCTTTGAGTGATTAGGGCAAGTTTGAGTGTCCATTAGGGCTGATTTCAGCCCTTGTGAGGTTGGTGGAGTGATTGTGAGCCACTTTGAGTCACTTGCTCATTTGGATCCATTGTAAGGGCTAATTGGGAGTCCCTTAGCTCCTTGAGGTGTGGATTGCACTACATTGTGAGTTAGTGGCTGAATTGAAGAAGTTCTTGCCTAGGTAGCTCATGTGGGTGTTTTGAGCAAGATTAGGGTCTGATTTGGTGGTTAGTGAGCTGATCTACTTGAGGAGGTGTTTGTGAGGTCCTTGGGTTTTAGATCTCCTTGTGAGGAGCTTGCAAGGGGCTGGTTGGTGCAACTTCAGCCCATTGCCTTTGTTTTTAGGGATTCTAGGGAGGCTGAATTGAGTTTGTCAACTCTCTTAGCGCCTTTAGGTGCTGCCATCAAGTGGGAGCTACTTCAACATGGCTGCGAGTGAAGGAGATGGCGTGCGCATCATCGACAAGTTCAATGGTGTCAACTTTGGCATGTGGAAGTTCAAAATGGAGATGATTCTTGCGGAGAAGGACTTGTGGGATGTGGGCTGATGGGGTGAGGAGCCTCCAAGTGCGATGCGGATCTCAAGACCAAGAAGGCATTTGAGAGGAGGAGAAGAAGGCTTTTGCTCTCATTGTGACCAATCTTGCGGATCGAGCAAATTGCACATCCGCCATTCTGCAAAACACAGTGAGCGTGGAAAACGCTTTGCAACATCCATGAGACCAGAGTCTTTCCAACATCCTATTTCTTGGCGGCGCTTCTTCACTACCAAGATGCAAGAGGAGGATGACTTGTTGGATCATGTCAACAAGATCAAGGCATTGGCGCATGAGTTAGCTTGCTTGGAGGCACCGTCGCGGATGGAGATGTGGTCATGACATTGTTGGAGAGCTTGCCACCATCCTTTGAGTTCCTCATCACCGCTTTGGAGACAAGGCCAATGAAGGAGCTGACCTTGGAGTTTATTCTGACCCGTTTGATGCATGAGGTGACCAAGCGCAAGGAGAATGAGCCCCAAGGAGAGGATCAGCGCTTGTGTCAAGATTTGCCAAGGAGGCAACACCAAGGCTTCAAGGACACAAGAACATGCTTCAAGTGTGGTAAACCAGGCCACATTGCAAGGTTTTGTAGGTCAACCAAGCCCAAGGCAAGGAGAGTGCACATCAAGCCTCCAAAGTGGAGGATGAGGAGGATTTTGCCTTTGCTACATGGAGGAGGAGAGAAGGCCGACATGTTCACGTGGATTGTCGATTCGGCGCCACACAACACATGACCAGCCATCGAGATGCCTTTCACACCTATCAATCCGTTGTGGGGAAGAAGATTTACATGGGAGATAATGGCATGGTGGAGGCACTTGGCATAGGGGAGGTGCATGTGGAGGTGCAAGACAAAGGGCAGCCCAAGAGGATCACCATTCGTGAGTGCTCCATGTGCCCAAGTTGCATGCCAACTTGCTTTCGGTAAGCAAATTGGCTTTGGGAGGTTTGAAGGTGCAATTCAACAATGTAGGGTGTGTTGTGAGGTCTCCAAGTGGTGCTTTGATTGCATCAGCCCCTCGTGAGGGCAATTTGTATCTTCTTCGATTCACCAAGGTGAATGGGAGTTCATTTGCTTGTGTGGCTCAAGGGTCAGCCATGAAGAGCTTGTGAATCTTTGGCATAGGAGGCTTGGGCACTTGAATTTGAAGAGCTTGAAGGGCCTCAACACATTGTGAAGGGCTGGACCTCTCTTCTTGCAAGCACGATTGGAGTTCACTTGGCTTGCAAGGGTGCATTGAGGGCAAGCAAGCAAGGCAGCCCTTCCCCAAGCATGGAGCAACAAGGGCCACCAAGAAGTTGGAGTTGGTGCATTCGGACGTGTGCGGGCCAATGAAGACCACTTCCATTGGAGGAGCAAGGTATTTTGTCACCTTTATAGATGATTTCTCACGCAAAATATGGGTGTATATCTTTGAAGTGCAAGAGTGAGGTGTTTGGGCGTTTTGAGACTTGGAAGGCGCTTGTGGAGGCCCAATCGATTGCAAGGTGAAGGTCTTTGCGGTCGGATAATGGAGGAGTATGTGTCAAGGCATTTGAGAACTTCCTCAAAGCCCATGGCATTGAGCACCACACATCAGCCCCTTCACACGCCTCAACAAAATGGTGTTGCGGAGCGTGCAAACCCGCACGATTGTGGAAATGGCAAGGCCATGATTCGCGGCCAAGGCTCAAAATATGAGCTATGGGGAGAGGCCGTGAGCAATGCGGTGTACGCAGGAACCGCTGCCCTCAAGCGTTGGTAAGCGAAGACACCTCAAGAGGCTTGGGTGGAGTGAGGCCCCATGTGTCTCATATGCGTGTGTTTGGTTGCATTGCCTATGCCTTGGTTCCAAATGCCAAGAGGACCAAGTTGGATGCCAAGGGCATCAAGTGTCTTTGCTTGGGTATTGTGAGGGATCTAAGGCCTATAGGGTGATGGTGTGGACATAAGGCCATCATCAAGTGTAGGGATGTGACATTCTTGGAAGATGGAGCGCTGATTTTAAGCGCTTGGAGGTGGCCCAAGTGGGAGAAGTGGAGGACCAGCCCAAAGTGTGGGCTCAACTCCAAAGTATTGACATTGAAGAAGTGGGAGATGATGATGAAGAAGATTTGGAGGAGCCCAAGGAGGAGGAGGTGTTACCGCGGACGGAAGAAGATATCATCCACTTCCTCACCAAAGGAGCAAGAAGGACCAGCCTATGGAGAGCCACGTGAGGAGCCTCAAGAGGAGCCAAGATACCCCACAAGGACTCGCAAGCCACTTGGGGATTGGTGGATGAATCATATTCTTCCTCCACCACATGAAGATCAAGCAAATGTGGCATTTCTTGGTGACCCATCTACACTTGGAGAGGTCTTTGAATTGTGAAGATGCAAGCAAGTGGGAGGTGGCTATGGAAGAAGAGTACAAGGCCCTCATTCACAAGGGCGGCTTGGGAGCTTGCACCCCTTCCTCCAATAGATCAAGTGTGGGTTGTAAGTGGGTTTCTCCACCAAAGGGATGCTTTGGGGCATGTGGTGAGGTATAAAGCAAGGCTGGTTGCGCGGGTTCACCCAAGTGGAGGGTGGATTTCAATGAGACATTTGCCCCGTTGCAAATTCAACACAATTCGGTGTGTTGTGAGCGTTAGAGGCGAGCCATGGACCTTGAGATGCACAACATGGATGTGAAGACCGCCTTCCTCAACCCCAAGTTGGAGGAGGTCATCTACATGGATCAACCCCAAGGATTTGTGCAAGAAGGCAAGGAGCATCTCAAGTGCAAGTTGAAGAAGGCACTTCCCGGTTTGAAGCAATCCGGGAGGGCATGGTATCAAGATATATTGATGCCATGTTTGTGAGAAAGGCTTCCAAAGAGGCCGCGTGACCACTCTTTGTATATCATGCAAAGTAGTGAGTTTCTTGTGATTGTTGTGTTGTATGTTGATGATTTGATCCTCCTTGCAAGTAGCATCACCAAGATGTTGGAGGTGAAGGCTATGCTCAAGGAGGAGTATGAGATGACCGATTTGGGAGAGCTAAGCTATTGCCTTGGAGTGGAGTTCAAGAGGGATAGGGCTGCCCGCACCATCACCATGAGTCAACACAAGTACCTTGAGGAGATTCTCAAGAGGTTCAAGATGGAGGAGTGCAAGGCCATAGGTACACCACTTGACACTCATGTGAAGTTGCCCAAGCTCACGGAGGCTGATTTTGAAGAGGTGAAGGCTGAAATGGCAAGTGTGCCATCAGGCTGCGGTTGGGTGCCTCATGTATGCCATGGTGGCTACAAGGCCCGATTTGGCCTTTCCGGTGAGTGTTGTGAGTCAACACATGTCAAAGTATGGCCCAATGCATTGGGCGGTGAAGAGTCATGATGAGGTACCTCAAAGTGCACTTAAGCTAGAGTTGCAACTTGGAGGTGCAAATTTGTTGTTACGTGGCTATTGTGATGCGATTGGGCGGTGATGAAGGAGATAGGAGATCCACCACCGGTTATGTTTTTATCTTGGAGTGGGTGCCATTTCGTGGAACTCAGAGGCAACCCACCATAGCACTCTCTCAACGGAGGCTGAATACATGGCCATGAGCCAATGTACCAAGGAAGCCATTTGGTTGAGGCAACTCTTGGGCGATGTTGGCTTTGTTCAACAAGTGGCACACAAATGTTGTGTGACAACCAAGAATTATTGCCTTGGCGAAGAATCTCACACACCACTCACGAACCAAGCATATTGATGTGCAACATCATTTTATTCGTGAGCAAGTGGAGGATCAAGTGATTGAGCTCAAGTATGTGCCTACCCAAGCTATGGTTGCTGATGTACTAACAAGGCCCTGGAAAGTCACAACACTTGATCTTGATTGAGAAGATGGGGCTTGGTGCCTTTGCCCACTAAGCAAAGTGGGAGTGTTGAGAAACATGTACCTATTGGAGTAGATAGTGTACATGGAGGCATAGGAGTAGAACTACACACTTAGTTAGTTCATAGACTCCATTAGGTGTTGCTAATAGTAAAAGGCAGCCCATAGTGGTGAGTTATCCCACATGGTTAGGAGATATGTAGAGGAGACTTCCTCCTACTTGTATTCAGCCCTTGCATGGCTGAAGTCATCCAATACCATCTAAGTAATGCTTTTCCCTTCAATCTCAATAGAGGAAACATGTACCTATTGATGTACATAGTGTACATGGAGTTATAGGAGTAGAACTATGCACTTAGTTAGTTCATAGACTCCATTAGGTGTTGCTTGTAGTCAAAGGCAGCCCATAGTGGTGAGTTATCCCACATGGTTAGGAGGTATGTAGAGGAGGCTTCCTACTACTTGTATTCAGCCCTTGCATGGCTGAAGTTATCCAATACCATCTAAGTAAAGCTTTTCCCTTCAATCTCAATACAATCATGGACATGGCCTTCCTCACCCTCCTTTGGTACTCCTTCTTGTCCTTGTCACTTGCATGAGAAGGTGGTGCCTCCTCCGTGCCTTCAACAATCTCCCACAAGTCCATGGAATCGAGTGCCAAGTTCATCTTGAACTTCCACAAATTGAAGTTGGTGCCATTGAAATTCTCAAGCACCCTAACAATCTCACCCTCCAAGGAAGCCATGGCAAAGCACAAACGCAGCCCTAACACCAAGCACTCAAATCTAGCTTCAAACACTCAAATCAGCCCTCTTGGAGTGTGCAAACACACTTGTGCACAAAACAATGCACAATAAGCCCCTCCAACACTCAAACAAGCAAGATCCACTTGCTCCCACTCAAATCAAATCACACTCAAGCTCTTTGACGTCCAAATCCTAGATCTAGGCTTCCTCCACACTCACAAGGTGTATATGCACCTCAAAGCACTCAAATCAGCCCTCAATACCTCCAAATGAGCACTTGTGCACTCCCTACACTAGATCAGCCCTCAATCTATGTCAAAGCTTCTAGATCAACAAATCACTCAAACAAGCAAGATCCACTTGCTCCCACTCAAATTGGATCAAACTCAAGCTATTTGACCTCCAAATACTAGATCTAGATGTGTCTACTACACACAAGGTATTTGTGCACCTCTAAGCACTCAAATCAGCCTACAATGCTTCCAAATGAGCACTTGTGCACTCCTACACTAGATCAGCCCTCAATCAATGTCAAATAAGCTTCATGAACCTCAAATCACTCAAATCTCAACTTAGGAGCCTCAAGACACCTCTCTTGCACCACAAATGCTCAAATCAGCCCCTTGTGTGCACACATGCACCACAAATGCTCAAATCAGCCCCTTCATGTGTTAGAAACACTCTAACCAAAACAAGGGAAGCTCACAATCCTCCAATGCCTTCAAGAGACCTCCAAACACCTCCAAAATGCTCCAATTGCCTCCAAATGCCTCAGATCACCTCCAAACACCTCCAAATGGCTCCAAATGCACCTCCAATGCCCCAAATGGTTGCAAACACCTCCAAATGGCTCCAAATCACCTCAAAACACATTCAAATGGTTGCAAACACCTCCAAATGGCTCCAAATGCACCTCCAAAGCTCCAAGGAGTGCAAATCAGCCCTCCAAGTGTGTGCAACACCTCCTTGACCTCTCCAAGCCTCCAAATGTATTCAAACTCAACCTCACTGCTTGTAGTAGTGGGCCCATAAGTATTGAAGCTCAATAGAGGTTAGGAGATATGTACAAACATCAAAAACTTCTACTTGTATTCAATGAATGCTTGAATGAGATACAATACCATCTAAGTAAAGCTTTTCCCTTCAATCTCAATATGTTATGGGGTAGGCACATGGTGCTACAAACAAAATGGGATTTGGAGAGGATAAGTGGAGCTTGTCTCTCAAAACCAGCTTTTGTTTACATGTGTGCCCTCTTCAATCCAATTGGTGTAAAGTCCATTTCTAAGGAGAAGTCTTGAAGTGCATTTTCTTTGGAGTTTGTTGGCTGAAGTTGGAGTTGTTGAGTGCATTTGAGTGTGAGGTTGTGTTTTGAGAGAGATCACACCTTGGTAGGGCTGGTTGCATGCTCTTTCATTGAGTTTGTGCTTAGATTTGCACATTGGGAGCCAATTAGGGCTGATTGTGCACTTGGGTGCATTGTGGGTTGCAATTGAGGCAATTGCAATCTTGTGAGAGTGTTTTGAGTGCATTGGGAGCATCTTTGAGTTGATTGAGGTGTTTGCCATTCATTTGGAGGCATTAGAGCTCTTGTGAGTGAATGTGGCACATTTGTGCATTGGTGAGTTGGAAAGAGATGTAGATCTAGATCTTCTGATTTCGTCAAGTGAGTGCATTTGAGTTGAAGAAGGGCTGATTTGAGCTTTTTTGGGTGATTGTGGCACATTTGTGCATTGGTTTGTTGAAGAAGGGCTGATTTGAGCACTTGTGAGTGATTGGAGCTGTTTCTTGCATTTGTGAATGCAAGAGGGCTGATTGCACTTCTTTGAGTGATTAGGGCAAGTTTGAGTGTCCATTAGGGCTGATTTGAGCACTTGTGTGATTGGAGGCATTTGTGAATGCAAGAGGGCTGATTGCACTTCTTTGAGTGATTAGGACAAGTTTGAGTGTCCATTAGGGCTGATTTCAGCCCTTGTGAGGTTGTTGGAGTGATTGTGAGCCATTTTGAGTCACTTGCTCATTTGGATCCAAGATGAAAGGCACTGATTGGGAGTCTCTTAGCTCCTTGAGGTGTGGATTGCACTACATTGTGAGTTAGTGGCTGAATTCAAGAAGTTCTTGTTTAGGAAGCTCATGTGGGTGTTGTGAGCCACATTAGGGTCTGATTTGGTGGTTAGAGAGCTGATCTACTTGAGGAGGTCCTTTTGTGGGTTGAGATCTCTTCACTGAGGACATCCATGAGACAAAAAGTGCAATTTCACATTGCCTTCTTGAGGCGCAAGTTTTTGTTTTAGGGAGTGGAAGAAGGGGGCTGAATTGAGTTTGTCAACTCATCAAGCTTCTTTAGATGCTGCCATCAAGTGGGAGCTACTTCAACATAGTCTCCCATCTTCAGTGAAGGAGATGGCGTGAGAGCATCATCGACAAGTTGATGGTGTCAACTTTGGCATGTGGAAGTTGAAGATGGAGATGATTCTTGCGGAGAAGGACTTGTGGGATGTGGCTGATGGGGGTGAGGAGCCTCCAAGTGCTGATGAGGATCTCAAGACCAAGAAGAGGCGTTTGAGGCGGCTCAGAAGGCTTTTGAGAAAGTGACCAATCTTGCGGATCAGCAAAAATGGGCACACATCCGCCATTGCAAAACACCAAGGCCAGCGTGGACAACCTTTGCAACATCCAGAGACAAGAAGGAGAAGGAGAGTTCCAATGTTGTTCTTCACAAAAACAATGAGGAGGAGGATGACTTGTTGGATTGTTGCAACAAAGAAGGAGATGTGGGAAGAAGTTGCCTTTGCAAATGAGATGGAGATGACAACAAGGAGATGTGGTCATGACATTGTTGGAGAGCTTGCCACATGTCACCTTGAGTTCCTCATTTCAAACATGGAGACAAGGCCAATGAAATGCTGACCTTGGAGATGGTTCTGAGTATTTTGATGCATGGAGGTCGCAAGCGCCATTGTTGAGCCCGAAGGAGAGGATGGGAGTAAGCACAAAATCAACCAAGGAGGCAATCTCCATTGGAAGGAGACAAAGAAATTTGTTATCCATAGCAAACTTGCTCTTAATGGCTTATTTTGGAGTTTGATAATAATGCATGCATTGTGAGTCTCAAATGGAGGATGGTGATTGCTTCGATTTTTCTAGAAGGAGTTTGTATCAAATGCGGACATGTTTGTTGGATTGTGGATTACAATGCCACACCAAATGACCAGCCATCAGATGCCTTTGGAGCTATCAACCCGTTGTCGCCTTGATTTAATGTGAACAATGGCATTTGAAGGTCATTGGCATAGGGGATGGTAAATGGCATGCAAATCAAGAATAGGACATCAAATTCATCGGCATTCGTGATGTGCTGATTGCGGAGGAGGCCACTTCTCGAGATGCGAATGTGGGAGATGCATCAAGTGGGAGTTTGGAGATCACCAAGTGGGCTATGGTGATTGGGGTGGATGCAACTCAAATTTTCAGCGTGCGTTGTCAAAGAGGCTTAAGTTGGGAAGAGCCTAAAGGAGTGCAAGAGAAGCTTGAAAAGAGTGAAGGAGGCTGGACCTCTCTTCTTGCGAGGATGTGGAGGTTGAATCGCATGGGGAAGATCGAAGTGGAGCAACAAGGGCCACCAAGTAGTTGGAGTTGGCCCATTCGGACGTGTATCCAATAAAGGAGCGAGGAGGAGCAAGGTATTTTGTCACCTGGTGATGATTTCTCGCACCATATTCTTCCACCATCTATTGAAGTTTTGAGCGTTTTGAGACTTATTTGTTTTTGATGATACTTTGAGGATTGGGCGTGCTTTGCAGAAGTGTGCCCATGCAAGCAAGTGGGAGTTGACCAAACAAAACAAGTAGACATCTAGTATGGAGAATGGCCATGATTCGTGCATATGAGCTATGGGAATTGGTGCTTTGTTGGCGTTGGTAAGAGAAGAGCTTGGGAGGTATAACCAACTAGAGGACGTAGTGGGTGATATGTTGGATGCCAAGGGCATCAAGTGTCTTCTTCTTGGGTATTGTGAGGAACGAAGGTAAGGCACAAGGAGATGGGATTGCGAGGAGTATTTCACTACTTGGAGGTGGCCCAAGTGGGAGATCGGAGGACCAGCCCAAAGTTAGCTCAACTCCAGGTTGACTTGAAGAAGTTTAGAAGATGAAGAAGATTTGGACTAAGGAGGAGGTATGTTGAAGATTAGATTGCTCGTAGTTATAAGAGCATCTAATAGTTATTAGAGTGTATTTATGTGAGGTATAGAGGCTAGGTCTTAGTCCTCTAGAGTGTGTGAAGAGGGCTGGTCCTAGAGCCTTAGAGAGTGGAGAGAGGCCTTAGCCTCTCGGTTATCCCATATTGATTGTAGCACCATGTGCCTACCTATGGATATATAAGCAAGGGCTTGGAATGAGTATGCATCTCATTCAAGCATTCATTGCTCTACTTGTTTGTAAGCTTTGATTGTTTGTATTCCTTCTCTCTCTCTATTGAGCTTCAATAGGTTATGGGCCCTCTCTCTTGTAGTGAGGTTGAGTTGGAATACATTTGGAGGCTTGGGGAGGTCTTGGAGGTGTTGCAAGCACATGTTGGGCTGATTTGCACTACTTGGAGGTCCTTGGAGCTTTGGTGGTGCACTTGGAGCCATTTGGAGGTGGTTGCAACCATTTGGAGGCGTTTTGTGGGGATTTGGAGTATTTGGAGGCAATTGGAGTGCTTTGAAGGTGTTTGGAGGTCTCTTGAAGGCATTGGAGGATTGTAAGCTTCCTTTTGTCTTACTTTGAGTGTCTCTAACACAAGGAGGTGCTGATTTGCATTTTTTGGCTACCAAATCCCTTGTTTGGAGTAGTTTTGAGCTTTGGAGTGCTAATTGTGAGTTACTTGAGTGCACTTGAAGTTTTGAGGCTGATTCTAACACTTGGGGTGCATGTGTGCACACAAGGGGCTGATTTGTGCATTTGTGGTGCTAAAGTGGTGCTTTGAGACTCCTTAGCTTAGATTTGAGTGTTTTGAAGGTCTAGAAGCTTTGTTGACATTGATTGAGGGCTGATCTAGTGGAGCGTGTGCACAAGTGCTCATTTGTGTGCAATAGGGGCTGATTTGAGTGCTTTGAGGTGCATACTAACATTTTGAGTGTTGGAGAGATCTAGATCTAGCATTTGGAGGTCAAATAGCTTGAGTGTGATTTGATTTGAGTGGGAGCAAGTGGATCTTGCTTGTTTGAGTGTTGGAGGCTGATTGTGCATTGTTGTGTGCACAAGTGTGTTTCTGCACTCTAAGGGGCTGATTTGAGTGCTTAGGTGGTAGATTTGAGTTGTTGGTGTTGTAAGGGCAGCGTTTGTATCTAGCGATGGCCTCTTTTGAAGGTGAGAGTGTAAGGGTGCTTGAAAAGTTCAATGGCAACAACTTCCACCTGGAAGTTTAAGATGAACTTGGCGCTCTGGAGGATGGACTTGTGGGAGATTGTTGAAGGCACGGAGGAGGCACCACCATCTCATGCAAGTGAGAAGGACAAGAAGGAGTACCAAAGGCGGGTGCGCAAGGCTATGTCCATGATCGGGCTCAACTTGGTGGATCGCGCAACTTGCGCATCAAAGTTGTAAGAGTCAGCGGAAGCATGGAGCGTACTTTGCAACATCCACGAAACAAAGAGCTTGTCCAACATTCTCTATTTGAGGCGCAAGTTCTTCACAATCAAGATGGAAGAAGGGGCTGACCTTTTGGAGCACATCAACAACATCAAGGCGCTTGCGGATCAGCTCGCATGCTTGGATGTGCCAATGAGAGAGGAAGACATTGTGATGACATTGCTTGATAGCTTGCCTTCTTCATTTGAGCATTTAATCGCGGCATTAGAGCGTTGCAACTTGCTGACCTTAAGATGGAGTTTGTGGTGGCTAGGTTGATGCATGAAGTGTCAAGAGGAAGGAGAAGGGTGCTCAAAGTGGTGAGGCGGCGTTGGTGGCCACCCAAACAAAGGAGGATGCAAAATGGCCCAGGGCGTGCTTCAATTGTGGCAAACCGGGCCATATTGCAAGGTATTGTTTTCGAAACAACAAGAAGGAGAAGGAGAGTCACGAATGTTGCAAGCAACAACCACAATGAGGCGGATTATGCGTTTCTAAGCGCAAGTGTTGTAGCGATTACCACATTGAGGAGGAGCATGCTTTTGCTTGTAATGCGGAGATGACAACGCCCATGGCCAAGTGGATCGTGGATTGGGAGCCACCAAGCACATGACATCGCGTAGGGCAGCGTTTCAAACCTATGAAGTATTATCGCACCACGCGCAATGTGCATTTGGGAGATGATAGCATTGTGCATGCGGTTGGTGTGGGAACCATTGTTGAAGAGGTGATGGTGATGGGAGTCAAGCGCAAGATCAACATGAAGGAGGTCCTTCATCATCCCCAAGTTCAAGAGGAACTTGATTTCGGTTGTTAGGCTTGCTTTGAATGGTTTAAAGGTGGAGTTTGATGATGATGCATGCATTGTAAGGGCAAGAGATAGAAAGGTGGTTGCTAGATTGCCTAGAGAGGGGAATTTGTATGAAATGCCCTTCTCCATGCATGATTTGCAAATGTGGCACACCAAATGCCACAATCAGCCCCTTTGGAGCTATGGCATCGGCCTTGGGCATTTGAATGTGAAGAGTGTCAAAGGCGCTTCAAAGCATGGTCAATGGCATGCAAATCAAGGATGGTGCATCAAATTCAGCGATTTGTGAGGGTGCATTGAAGGCAAGCTCTCAAGGACTCCATTTCAAGTGAGGGAGGTCGTGCGTGCAAGCAAGCCATTGGAGTTGGTACATTCGGATGTTTGTGGTCCATTTAAGACCATTTCAATGGGTGGTTGCTTGTACTTTGTTACATTTATTGATGATTTCTCTAGGAAGATGTGGGTGTATGTGTTGAAGTCAAGGAGAGGTGTTTGCCAAGTTTGTGGAGTTCAAGTTTGTGGAGAAGCAATCGGAGCACAAGATCAAGTGTTTCGATCCGACAATGGAGGAGTTTACTTCAAGGCTTTTGAACACTTCTTGCAAGAAAACGGCGTCGAAAGGCAACTATCTCACCATCACACCACAACAAAATGGAGTGGGCGGGCGTGCAAATCGAGCGATTGTGGAGATGGCGGGGCATGCTTCTGACCAAAAACCTCAACAAGAACCTTTGGGCGGAAGCGGTGGTTCTGGCGGTGTATCTGGCATAATAGGTGTCAACAAGTGCGCTTGTTGGAAAGACACCAAGAGGCGTGGAGTGGTAAGAGGCCCTTTATTACACACTTGCGTGTGTTTGGATGTAATGCATATGCGAAGGTGTGCAAAGCGCTACTAAACTAGATGCAAAGCGCTACTTTAACTAGATGTGAAGGCGCCAAGGCGTATAGATTGATGTCTTGGAGACTAAGAAGATCCTCAAGTGTCGTGATGTGGTGTTTGCGGAGGAGGCCACTTGTGAAGATGCAAATGTGGAGATGCATCCAAGTGGGAGTATTGAGCCGCCAAGTGTGATTTTGGTGGATGCACCTCCAATTTCAGCGCGTGTTGTTGAAGAGACACAAGAGAGAGCGAGAGAAGGAGGTGGTGGAGGAGAGAAGAAGTACAACCACCACATGAGGAGATTGGAGAGGCGTGCAATGGGCGCAAGGTACCCCAAGAAGAAAGCGGCGGCTTGGAGATTGGTGGTTGAATCGCATTCTTCCACCACAAAGTGAGTAGAACATGCAAATGTTGCTTGTTTTGATGATCCTTTGACTTTGGGTGATGCCTTGCAAAGTGTGGATGCAAGCAAGTGGGAGTTGGCCATGCAAGAGGAGTATGCATCTCTTATGGCCAATGACACATGGGAATTAGCCCCATTGCCAAAGGATCGCAAGAGTGTTGGTTGTAAGTGGGTGTTTAGGACCAAGAGAGATGCACAAGGCAATGTGGTGCGCTACAAGGCGCGTTTGGTGGCAAGGGTTTCTCTCAAGTGGAGGGTGTTGATTTTCATGATACCTGCGCGCCGTGTGCGATTTACCACCATCGATGCATGTTGGCGATTAGGGCAGCCATGGACTTGGAGATTCACCAAATGGATGTCAGGCAGGCGTTCTTGAATGGTGAGTTGGAGGAGGACATCTACATGGACCAGCCCCTTGGCTTTGTGGAGGAGAGCACCCAACAACACCTTTTGCAAGCTCAAAAGTCATTGTATGGGCTCAAGCAATCACCGGGCGTGGTACCAAAGGATTGACTTGTTTTCATCAGCGAAGGCTTTTCTAGAAGCCATGCGGATCGCTCCTTGTATGTAAAGCAAACTAAGGAGTTCTTGTTGATTGTGATCATCTATGTAGATGATTTGATTATCTTGGCTAGTGATGATTGATTTTGAGGTGGTTGAAGGTCAAACTTGAGAAGGAGTTTGAAATGAGTGATTTAGGGCCTTTGGAGTTTTGCCTGTTGTTGTTTGAGAGGAATCGCAAAGCCGCACCATCAACCATGAGCCAAAGCAAGTACATTGAAGAGGTCTTCAGCGGTTCAAGATGGAGGATTACAAGCCTATTGGAACTCCTCTTGATGTGAAGGGTCATTGTTGAAGCTTTCGGATGAGGAGTTGAGGAGGTTGAAGAAGAGATGAAGGCCATTCCATCTGAGCAGCGGTGGGAGTCGTTGATGTATGCAATGGTGGCCATAAGCTGACCTTGCATTTCCGGTGGCGTGGTGAGCCAATTCATACTCAAAGTGGTCACTCAACATTGGATGGCGGTGAAACGCATCTTGAGTACTTGAAAGGCGCCATTGACTACTAATGTGCGCTGGTGGTAAGGACATTGAATTGAGAGGATATTGCGATGCGGATTGGGCGGGTGATTTGAATGAGCGTCGGTCCCGCTCCCGGGGTATGTGTTCTTTGTAGGAGATGGTGCAATCTCGTGGAATTACGAAGGCAACCACGATAGCGGTGTCTACTGGAGCGGAATACATGGCGGCGTGAATTTCTTAAAGGAAAGGCATTGTGGCTGCGGCAGACTATTGGAGGATGTTGGATTGGTGCGAAGAAGGAGACGCGAGGATCATGTGCGACAACCAAGGGTGTATTGCGCTTGCCAGGATCCCAAGCGCCATTCTCGTCTGACGCATTGATGTCTGCACCACTTCATTCGAGAGAAGGTGGAGGATGGTGAAATAAGCGTGGTATTGTCCAACGGAGGAGATGGTGGGCGATGTGTTGACCAAGGCGCTTGCTAAGGTGAGGCACGAGAAGCTAACAAAGGCAATGGGATTGCGAGGAGGTAACTACTCGCAAAAGTGGGAAGTGTTGAAGATTAGATTGCTCGTAGTTATAAGAGCATCTAATAGTTATTAGAGTGTATTTATGTAAGGTATAGAGGCTTCTAGTCTTAGTCCTCTAGAGTGTGTGAAGGCTGGTGGTCTAAGAGCCTTAGAGAGTGGAGAGGGCCTTAGCCTCTCGGTTATCCCATATTGTTTGTGGCACCATGTGCCTACCTATGGATATATAAGCGAGGGCTTGGAATGAGTATGTATATCTCATTCAAGCGTTCA
Source organism: Bryum argenteum (assembly GCA_037043015.1). Classification (NCBI taxonomy): domain Eukaryota; kingdom Viridiplantae; phylum Streptophyta; class Bryopsida; order Bryales; family Bryaceae; genus Bryum; species Bryum argenteum. The sequence goes on along the minus strand of CM073327.1, from coordinate 133,404 downwards.
TTGCTCTACTTGTTTGTAAGCTTTGATTGTTTCAATCTTGGCAATCACCTTATATTTGCAGCCCTCCAATGCATTTATTATCATCAAACTCAACCTTTAAGCCATTAAGGAGCAAGCTTTGCTATGGGTGCCACAAAGGACCGAGGTCGGCGTGCAATGCAACCATTGGAGTTAGTACATTTGGACGTTTGTGGTCCATTTAAGACCATTTCAATGGGTGGTTGCTTGTACTTTGTTACATTTATTGATGATTTCTCTAGAAAGATGTGGTGTATGTGTTGAAGTCAAGGGGAGAGGTGTTTGCCAAGTTTGTGGAGTTCAAGGCTCTTGTGGAGAAGCAATGGGACGCAAGATCAAGGTGTTTTGATCCGACAATGGAGGAGTTTACTTCCAAGGCTTTTTAACACAGTGCAAAAAGCGCATCCAAAGCAACTATCTCACCATCACACACAACAAAATGGAGTGGCGGAACGTAAAGCGAATCGAGCGATTGTGGAGATGGCACCTTCACACACTACACCAAAACTCTCAAAGAACCGGCGGGCGGAAGCGGTGGTTGGTGTAGGACGGTGTATACACGCAATAGGTGTCAACAAGTGCGTGTGTTGGAAAGACACCGAAGAGGCGTGGAGTGGTAGAGGCCCTTTATTACACACTTAGCGTGTGTTTGGATGTAATGCATATGCGAAGGTGCCGGATGTAAGCGCACTAAACTAGATGCAAAAGAAGCACAAAGTGTTTGTTTCTTGGCTATTGTGAAGGCACCAAGGCATATAGATTGATGTCTTGGAGACTAAGAAGATCCTCAAGTGTCGTGATGTGGTGTTTTGCGGAGGAGGCCACCTTGAAGATGCAAATGTGGAGATGCATCAAGTGGGAGTATTGAGCCGCAAGTGTGATTTTGGTGGATGCACTCCAATTTCAGCGCGTGTTGTTGAAGAGACACAAGAGGCAAGAGAAGGAGGTGGTGGAGGAGAGACAAAGTACAACCACCATGAGGAGATTGGAGAGGGCAGCGTGCAATGGGCGCAAATACCCCAGAGAGATCAAGCGGCTTGGTAGGGCTGGAGATTGGTGGTTGAATCACATTCTTCCACCACAAAGTGAGGTAGAACATGCAAATTATTGAAGCTCAATAGAGAGAGAGAAGGAATACAAACAATCAAAGCTTACAAACAAGTAGAGCAATGAATGCTTGAATGAGATACATACTCATTCGAAGCCCTTGCTTATGTATCCATAGGTAGGCACATGGTGCTACAAACAATATGGGATAACCGAGAGGCTAAGTCCTCTCTTCTCTCTCTCTAAGGCTTTTAGGACCAGCCCTCTTCACACACCCTAGAGGACTAAGACCTAGCCTCTATTACTTACTCTAACATACTCTAATAACTATTAGGCGCTCTTATAAACTACGAGCAACCTAATCTCTAACACTCCCACTTTGCGAGTAGTTTTCTCCTTGCAATCCCATCTCCTTGTGCCTCACCTTCATCAACGCTGGTCAACATATCACCCACTATGTCCTCCATTTGGTAATACGTCAAGGCTCTCCTCTCCATCCTCTAACTATCTCTTTGGCGCATTTGGCAACAAAGCCAATTCCCATGTGCCATTGTTTTGTTTGGTCAACTCCCTTTCCTTGCATGCGCTTTGCAAGCATCACCCAAACAAGTGTCTCCTCTCCCTTATTGGATACCATGGGCCTCGTGGACGTTGCCCCTCTTCAATCTTCCTCATGTGATTCAACCTCCACATCCTCCTCTTCCTTCTCTTTCGGCTCTTGCACTCCTTTAGGCTCTTCTCCAACTTAAGCCTCTTGCCAACGCTACGCTGAAATTGGAGTTGCATCCACCCCAATCACCATAGTGGCTCCAAACTCCCACTTGGATGCATCTCCACATTCGCATCTCGACAAGTGGCCTCCTCCGCTAATCACCACATCACGAGCCGCTGAATTTGATGTCTATTCTTGATTTGCATGCCATTTACCATCCTTTCAAGGACCTTCAAATTCTTCACATTCAATGCCAAGGCGCCTATGGCGTAGCTCCAAAGCGAATTGTTTCAACATTTGGTGTGCCATATTAACTCATATCATACATTGAGAAGGGCATTTGATACAAACTCCCTTCTCTTGGCAATCTAGCAATCACCTTACATTTGCAGCCCCTCACAATGCATGCGTTATCATCAAACTCCACCTTTAAGCCATTAAAAGCAAGCTTTGCTATGGATAACAAATTTCTCTTTAACTTTGGGATGTGGAGAACCTCCTTTATGTTGATTTTGTGCTTTTACTCCCATCCCTTCACCTCCTCAACAATGGTGCCAACTCAGACCGCATGCACAATACTACCATCTCCCAAGTGCGCATTTCGTGGTGGTGATATTACCTCATATGTTTGAAATGCTGCCCTATGAGGTGACATGTGTTTGGTGGCTCCACGAATCCATGATCCACTTGGCCATGGGTGTTGTCATCTCCATCTCCATTTGCAAAGGCATGCTCTTCCCACATCTCCTCTTTGTTTGCAACAATGTGGCGCTTAAAAGGCATACTCCTCCTCATTGTCTTTGTTTCTTGCAACATTGGCACTCTCCTTCTCTTTCATCTTGTCTTGGAAGCAATACCTTGCAATGTGGCCCGGTTTGCCACAATTGAAGCACGTCCTTGGCCCATTTTGCATCCTCCGTTTGTTTTGAGCCGCCACCAACGCTTCCTCACCACTTTGAGCACCCCTCTCCTTCCTCTTGGACACTTCATGCATCAACCTTGACACCACAAACTCCATCTTAAGGTCAGCAAGTTGCAAGGTCTCTAAAGCCGTTATCAAGTGCTCAAATGAAGATGGGAGACTATCAAGCAAGGTCATAACAATATCCTCCTCCTTCATGGGCACATCCAAGCAAGCAAGTTGATCCGCAAGTGCCTTGATGTTGTTGATGTGCTCCAACAAGTCAGCCCCCTTTTCCATCTTGATTGTGAAGAACTAATAGCCTCTAGAAGAGTATGTTCTACAAGCTTTTTGTCTCATGGATGTTAGAGAGAGTGACCTTAGCCTCTCGGTCCTTCAACTCTTCATGGAGCAAGTTTGTAGCCACCAAATTGAGCCCAATCATGGACATGGCCTTTTTGAGTATGTATCTCATTGGTATTCATTCTTCTCCTTGTGTGTATGAGATGGTGTTTGTATTCTCCGTCCTCAACAATCTCCCACAGTCCATCAATCGGTTATGGGCCATCTTGAACTTCCACAAGTTGAAGTTGGTGCCATTGAATACATTTGGAGGCTTGGGAAGCCATGTCAAGGAGGTGTTGCCCAACACCAGCACTCAAATCTAGCTTCAAACACTCAAATCAGCCCTCTTGGAGTGTGCAAACACACTTGGAGCCATTTGCACAATAAGCCCATTTGACACTCAAACAAGCAAGATCCACTTTGGAGCCAAATCAAATCACACAACCATTTGACGTCCAAATCCTAGATCATTTCCTCCACCATTTGGTGTATATTGCACCTCAAAGCACTCAAATCAGCCATTCAATGCCTCCAAATGAGCATTTGGAGGTGTATACTAGATGAGCCCTCAATCTTTGTCAAAGAAGCTTTGGAGATCAACAAATCACTCAAACAAGCAAGATCCACTGCTCCCACTCAAATTGGATCAAACTCAAGCTATTTGACCTCCAAATACTAGATCTAGATGTCTACTACACACACAAGGTGAATGTGCACCTCTAAGCACTCAAATCAGCCTACAATGCTTCCAAATGAGCACTTGTGCACTCCCTACACTAGATCAGCCCTCAATCAATGTCAAATAAGCTTCATGAACCTCAAATCACTCAAATCTCAACTTAGGAGCCTCAAGACACCTCTCTTGCACCACAAATGCTCAAATCAGCCCTTTGTGTGCACACATGCACCACAAATGCTTAAATCAGCCCCTTGTGTGCACACATGCACCACAAATGCTCAAATCAGCCCCTTCATGTGTTAGAAACAATCTAACCAAAACAAGGGAAGCCCACAATCCTCCAATGCCTTCAAGAGACCTCCAAACACCTCCAAAATGCTCCAATTGCCTCCAAATGCCTCAGATCACCTCCAAACACCTCCAAATGGCTCCAAGTACACCTCCAAAGCTCCAAATGGTTGCAAGCACCTCCAAGTGGTTGCAAACACCTCCAAATGGCTCCAAATGCACCTCCAAAGCCCCAAATGGTTGCAAACACCTCCAAATGGCTCCAAATCACCTCAAAACACATTCAAATGGTTGCAAACACCTCCAAATGGCTCCAAATGCACCTCCAATGCTCCAAGGAGTGCAAATCAGCCCTCCAAGTGTGTGCAACACCTCCTTGACCTCTCAAGCCTCCAAATGTATTCTAACTCAACCTCACTCAAGAGTAGTGGGCCCATAACCTATTGAAGCTCAATAGAGGGTGAGAGAATACAAACATCAAAGCTCTTTGTTTCTTGTAGAGCAATGAATGCTTGAATGAGATACATACTCATTCGAAGCCCTTGCTTATGTATCCATAGGTAGGCACATGGTGCTACAAACAATATGGGATAACCGAGAGGCTAAGTCCTCTCTTCTCTCTCTCTAAGGCTTTTAGGACCTGCCCTCTTCACACACCCTAGAGGACTAAGACCTAGCCTCTATTACTTACTCTAACATACTCTAATAACTATTAGGTGCTCTTATAAACTACGAGCAACCTAATCTCTAACACAGCCATCGAGATGCCTTTCATACCTATCAACCCGTTGTCGGGAAGAAGATTTACATGGGAGACAATGGCATGGTGGAGGCCATTGGCATAGGGGAGGTGCATGTGGAGGGGCAACACAAGGGGCAGCCCAAGAGGATCACCATTCGTGAGGTGCTCCATGTGCCTAAGTTGCATGCCAACTTGCTTTGCCTACCTGAAATTGGCTTTGGGAGGTTTAAAGGTTCAATTCAACAATGTGGGGTGTGTTGTGAGATCACCAAGTGGGCTTTTGATTGCATCAGCCCCTCGTGAGGGCAAATTGTATCTACTCAAATTCACCAAGGTGAATGGGAGTTCATTTGCTTGTGTGGCTCAAGGATCAGCCCATGATGAGCTTGTGGAGCTTTGGCATAGGAGGCTTGGGCACTTGAATTTGAAGAGCTTGAAGGGCCTCCAACACATTGTGAAGTGGGCTGGACCTCTCTTCTTGCAAGCACGATTTGGAGTTCCTTGGCTTGCAAGGGGTGCATTTGAGAGCAAGCAAGCAAGGCAGCCCTTCCCCAAGCATGGAGCAACAAGGGCCACCAAGAAATTGGAGTCGGTGCATTCGGACGTGTGCGGGCCAATGAAGACCACTTCCATTGGAGGAGCAAGGTATTTTGTCACCTTTATAGATGATTTCTCACGCAAAATATGGGTGTATATCTTTGAAGTGCAAGAGTGAGGTGTTTGAGCGTTTTGAGACTTGGAAGGCGCTTGTGGAGGCCCAATCTGATTGCAAGGTGAAGGTGCTTTGCGGTCGGATAATGGAGGGGAGTATGTGTCCAAGGCATTTGAGAACTTCCTCAAAGCCCATGGCATTGAGCACCATTGTCAGCCCCTTTTGACGCCTCAACAAAATGGTGTTGCGGAGCGTGCAAACCTAGCATTTGTGGAGATGCGCAGGGCCATGATTCAATTTGCCAGGGGAGCAGAAGTGGATGAGCTATGGGGAGAGGCCGTGAGCAATCTAGAAGCTTCTTTGACATAAGGAACCGCTGCTACCAAGCATTGGTAGAGCAAGGCTCCTCAAGAGGCTTGGAGTGGAGTGAGGCCCCATGTGTCCCATATGTGTGTTTTTGGCATTGCGTGCGTATCGTTGGTTCCAAATGCAAAGAGGACCAAGTTGGATGCCAAGGCCATCAAGTGTCTTCTTCTTGGGTATTGTGAGGGAACGAAGGCCTATAGGCTGATGCGTGTGGACACCAAGGCCATTATCAAGTGTAGAGATGTAACGTTCTTGGAAGATGGAGGCGCTGAATTTAAGCACTTGGAGGTGAGCCCAAGTGGGAGAAGTGGAGGACCAGCCCAAAGTGTGGGCTCAACTCCAAGAGTTGACATTGAAGAAGTGGGAGATGAAGATGAAGAAGATTTGGAGGAACCCAAGGAGGAGGTTGTGTTACCGCAGCGGAAGGAGACATCAACTATTTGCTCACCAAGAGAGCACGAGAAGGACCAGCCTATGGAGGAGCCACGGGAGCAGCCCTTAGAGGAGCCAAGATACCCCACAAGGACTCGCAAGCCACTTGGGGATTGGTGGATGAACCATATTCTTCCTCCCCGACATGAAGATCAAGCGAATGTGGCATTTCTTGGAATCCCATGGACACTTGTTGATTTGTGATGATTCAAGCAAGTGGGAGGTAGTTATGGTTGGTGATGTCCTAACTAATGCGCATGGAAAGTTTTGATGTTGATTGACAAAAAGGTCTTTGGTGCCTTTGCCCATTAGCAAAGTGGGAGTGTTGAGGAAACATGTACCTATTGATGTAGATGTTGAGAAACATGTACCTATTGAAGTAGATAGTGTACATGGAGGCGTAGGAGTAGAACTATGCACTTAGTTAGTTCATATACTCCATTAGGTGTTGCTTGTAGTCAAAGGCAGCCCATAGTGGTGAGTTATCCCACATGGTTAGGAGATATGTAGAGGAGGCTTCCTACTACTTGTATTCAGCCCTTGCATGGTTGAAATCATCCAATACCATCTAAGTAAAGTCTTTCCCTTCAATCTCAATAGGTTATGGGCCCACGCACGTGGTGGTGCGCTTGAAGGAGAAATTCAGATCATTTGGAGAGGATCGTGGAGCTTGTGGGACAAAACCAGCCTTGTTTACATGTGTGCACCTTCAATCCAATTGGTGTAAGTCCATTCCCAAAGGAGAAGTCTTGAAGTGCATTTTCTTTGGAGTTTGTTGGCTGAAGTTGGAGTTGTTGAGTGCATTTGAGTGTGAGGTTGTGTTTTGAGAGAGATCACACCTTAGTAGGGCTGGTTGCATGCTCTTTCATTGAGTTTGTGCTTAGATTTGCACATTGGGAGCCAATTAGGGCTGATTGTGCACTTGGGTGCATTGTGGGTTGCAATTGAGGCAATTGCAATCTTGTAAGAGTGTTTTGAGTGTTTTTGAAGCATCTTTGAGTTGATTGAGGAGTTTGCCATTCATTAGAGGGCTGATTTGTGGTCTTGTGAGTGAATGTGGCACATTTGTGCATTGGTGAGTTGGAAAGAGATGTAGATCTAGATCTAGATCTGATTTCGTGAAGTGAGTGCATTGGTGAGTTGAAGAAGGGCTGATTTGAGCTCTTGAGGGTGATTGTGGCACATTTGTGCATTGGTGAGTTGAAGAAGGGCTGATTTGAGCACTTGTGAGTGATTGGAGCTAGTTTCTTGCATATGTGATTGCAAGAGGGCTGATTGCACTTCTTTGAGTGATTAGGGCAAGTTTGAGTGTCCATTAGGGCTGATTTCAGCCCTTGTGAGCTTTGTGGAGTGATTGTGAGCCATTTAGAGTCACTTGCTCATTTGGATCCCTTGTAAGGGCTGATTGGGAGTCTCTTAGCTCCTTGAGGTGTGGATTGCACTACATTGTGAGTTAGTGGCTGAATTCAAGAAGTTCTTGTTTAGGAAGCTCATGTGGGTGTTTTGAGCAAGATTAGGGTCCGATTTGGTGGTGAGTGTGGTGATCTACTTGAGGGAGGTGTTTGTGAGGTCCGTTAGGGTTTAGATCTCCTTGTGAGGACCTTGCAAGGGCTGGTTGGTGCAACTTCAGCCCATTGCCTTTGTTTTAGGGATTCTAGGGAGGCAAAATTGAGTTTGTCAACTCTCTTAGCTTCTTTAGGTGCTGCCATCAAGTGGGAGCTACTTCAACATGGCTGCGAGTGAAGGAGATGGCGTGCGCATCATCGACAAGTTCAATGGTGTCAACTTTGGCATGTGGAAGTTCAAGATGGAGATGATTCTTGCGGAGAAGGACTTGTGGGATGTGGCTGATGGGGTGAGGAGCCTCCAAGTGCTGATGCGGATCTCAAGACCAAGAAGGCGTTTGAGGCGGGAGAAGAAGGCTTTTGCTCTCATTGTGACCAATCTTGCGGATCAGCAAATTGCACACATCCGCCATTGCAAAACACCAGCGAGCGTGGACAACCCTTTGCAACATCCATGAGACCAAGAGTCTCTCAAACATCCTATTTCTACGGCGGCGGTTCTTCACTACCAAGATGCAAGAGGAGGATGACTTGTTGGATCATGTCAAC
>CM073327.1:97508-125008 GCA_037043015.1 Bryum argenteum | reverse complement strand
GACTCAAGAGCATTGTGTTTGTTCCATGGCCTCGCTCTCTACTTATATTCCCCCTCGCTTCATACCGCTGCTTTTTCATGTTATGCGCTTCGATCCCACAACCTCGCGTTTCCAATAGAGATACCACGGATGAACCCGTCTGATGAAGCCCTTTATCTTTTTCTCCTTTGTTTCATTTGTGGGCTCCTCGCACATCTGCGTATCGCATCATCGATCCCGACCTCGTCGCTTCGTACTCCTCGACAAACTTCGCTCCCGCTATTCTTGCCGCAAGTGTTGGGGCGGAAATCGAATGCGTGAAATGCAAAAATAATCCACTTGATAGTGCAAAGAGAATCGACATATTGCTCGTAACCCCATTGTAGTTTCGTGCCTGCAAGCAAATCCTCGCTTTACATGAACTAATACTGTTCAACCATCCTCGTCATTTTTATTTCCCCTTCATTTCATTGGTGGGTTCCTCTACATCCGCATCCCTCTTCTTCGATCCCGCCTCTCGTCACCCAAACTCCTCGACGAACTTCGCTCTCCCGCTCTTCTTGCCGTAAGTGTTGCAAACAAAATCCAATGCGTGGAATGCGAAAATAATCCACTTCCTGTTTTTATTTCCCCTTCGATTCATACACCGCTCTCCACACATGACATGCGGAGAGGAATGAAACGAAGGGGAAATAAAAGTAGAGAGTCGGGGCCATGGTACAAACGAAATATGTTCTGAAGTTATCTCTTGGGATGTATATAATTGAGTGATAAATGCACCAAAAGAGATGACTCAAGAGCATTGTGTTTGTTTCATGGCCCCAGCTCTCTACTTTGATTCTCTCCTCGCTCCATACCACTCGCGCATTCAAATTATGCATTTTTGTCCTTCATCTAGAGAGCTACTCAATGAGCAAACACTCCATAGTCTCATTATTTCCCCTTAGTTTCATTGAATGGCTTTGCGCTCTCCACCTCAATAGCCTTGTTTTTTTCCCTGAGTTTCATTCATCTTAAGAGATGAATCAGGGGGAAAAGCCAGCCAAAGACATCCACCCTCCAATTGCGCTCCGATATTCGCGGTGGCGTCGTAAGTAAGCGGTGTACTTGCGAAACATTCTCGTGAGGAAACCCTTAATGACACATCGTCTCTTGAATGCTCCTTCTCCAAAGTCACAACATCATCACAAATCTCAACGGCCGCCCAAAATCGCGCCAAGTTGGAGTGAGGGTCACAAGATCGCTAGTTTAAGGTCGCCTGCACTCGATCTCAACGACGGATCGGAACGTGAACCATGAAAATCCCCCATTAAATAGTAGGTACCGATACACCAAAAACGCGACGTCGACATGTCTTTTTTTTTCCTTACTTTCATTCAAGTCGCAAACGACTCTACCTCACTCGCCAAATGACCGATTAGCTTCCTACGTGAAAAGATATGGCTTCGAGCTTATTCCCCCACGTTGGCTTCCCTTGGGGTGCATCACCTTGGTGGAGCACCGCCGATTGACGAGATATCCATTCCCCCCCGGAAGAATTGAGTGAGATAAAGAACATTGTTACCGCCACCGTCCGTTCTTTGCCATCTTGTATCCATCATGGATTTAAGAAGGCTTCAAACTCTACAAACGAGACGGAGTACTTCGTAATTTACCAAGTATTTGGCCCCCGTACATCTCCAAGTCCAAGTCCGTACATGCTCGCAGTGACTCCATCTATGCATTTAGGGCCACAATCTTATTTTGAACCTCTTTTGATCTCATATTGATTACGTGGATGAGCAACCATGAACCTCATTTGTTCTTCCCAATCCAAAGGACGGACGGATCGCTAGTTTAGGGTCGCCCCGACCGCAACACCCTGAGCCTTCCGAACGACCGCCGAGAACCATGTGTCAACTTGAATCTACGAGGGCGTGGTAGTTTAGGGTCGTCCCAGACTGCAACACCCCAGCTTCTGAACGACCGCCGAGAACCATATGTCAAGCTTCAATCTACGAGGCCGTGGTAGTTTAGAGTCGCCCCGGACCAAGTCACGGAACTCCTTATCGACGGTGGAGAACCATGTTGCTCATAAACGAGTACTCACGACGGCGTCTTAGTTCGTGGTTGACGCAGGCTAGCATGCGACCCACGATCCGATTGGCCGCTCAAAACATTAGATCGCCTAAGGTAACGAGAGACTATGAAGTGGATAGTAGACTTGGAATTGTGCTTCTTCCTCGCTTCTTGCTCAAGACCTACACCCAACGAAATTGCAAAGTTCTCTATAGGTATTCCTCAATGCCAAGCACTTGGATTACAATATCGTAGAATTGAATATTAATGTTTCAAAGGCATCGATTCTCAGAATCCAAGTGCTCAAGACCAAGGAAATTCGCGATGGAGAAGTCAAGAATTGTTGGGTGTAAGTACAAGAGCACGAAGAAGCACAACCCCAAGTCTACTCTCCACTTCAAAGTCTCTCATTACCTTAAAAAGCTCCTCAAAACCATTAAGTGCCCGAAATGGTCTCCAAGTTTAGCGTTACGATGACCGCTGGATCACCTAAAGCTTAGGGACGCCACGGATCGCGGCACCCAAGGATCCGAACGACCGCCGAGAATCATGAAAGTCGGAAGGTTGAATCGACGAGGCCGTGTTAGTTTAGGGTCGTCCCGAACAAGTCACGGAAGTCCTGAACGACGGTGGAGAACCAAGTTGATCATAAACTATGACTAATGTCGGCGTTTAGTTCGTGGTTGACGCAGAGCACGCGATTCATGATCCGAGCGGCCGCAAAAACATTTTACCGCCGAGACTCGGCATCAAGCGGCAAGAAAGCGATATACAAGCAGAGACGAGCGTAAACGAGACGAGTATGCGAAGAAATCCACTCCTCGTGTACGGGATGGGAGACCAAATTTATTAGAAATCATCAAGTCGAACTTCAAAGTAATGCTTTTGGGACTAGACAAACATAGTCGTCATTATTGACCAACATGAATAGAAGTAAACCGCCCAAAGGACTCGAAAAAGTCCGAGCAATCACTTTTTTTAGTGATTATTGCCGACGAGCACGGTGAAGAGTAATGTCGCCGCCGAAGACGACGGAGGCCGCAACTAGAGAAGCCCGGTCGACCTTGTGCGTGCCGATTCATTACTTGTGGGTGGCGCACCGCCACACAAAGTTCCGCACTACATCGAGCGGTCGCCACGCTAGAGTGTTTCGTGGCCTCCTCGCTCATGTAAGATCCCGTCCCCACGAACTCTCGCACGGCCGTCCGAAACCATGGCAATCGACCGCACTAATACCCCGGAGAAACAAGATCAAGACAAAAGTCGATTCACGTAAGAGAGAACAATGCCGTAGTTATGGCCACCAAAACTGGAGAGTGGGGGGAGGTGGGAGGGTTAGGAAACTCACCGTCAACGAGGGCCATCCGATGGTTTCGACATCACGTCTCCATGTGCATCCAAAGCCGACCCGTCATAGTCGAGGACCCAACTCCTCTCGACGTGTCCCCGCACGGGCGAGCCCCGAACTTTCGATAGCGAATATAATGACCACCACGTCTTTGCAGTCGCATTAGATACGTGGCATCAACTTACTTGCAACCCTACGGCGAGTAAAATAGTCGTCCCCTGTCTGATAGTGCTTCGACGGAACGTATAAGGGGTCGGGAATGAGAAGAGACGGGTCCATGTATCTGGCACAAATCTTGACCCTGGATTCAAGGCCGATGGCTTGAGGCGAACGGTGAGGCCGTTGCCCCACAACATCGACCGCCTTCACATACTTCGGAATACTGAGATTCATCTTCACGATGTGTTTAATCAATGGTGCTACCGACATCCTGAGCACTGTGTCGGTGTGATTGCCGTCGTAGAAGGTTGGAAATATTGCGCTGTAACGGGGGTTCAAAATGGCAGACTCGGGGCTGGAATCCACGAGCAGTGTGTTGGACGCGTTGAGAGTTATGAAACGGGTGGAGAACCTGGGCTGCCCCCACACCATCTTGTGGAGCACCTTCAGGCGGAGCTTACCTTCCGGGTGGTCGGCGCAACGGACAAAAGTTCGATCTGCGGTTAAATTTGGTCGGGTGCTAACGGGGTGACCGGGGCAAGGATGGGACAGGAGGTGGCAGTCGACAACCGGACAGGGTCGCTCTGACTGCGGCCACGACTCGATGATCACAATGCAGTCCTATAGACAAGATCTCCCTTGGTCAAGGGCCTCGAAACATGAATCAACCATTTCCGTCGCGATGCACTTTGCAACCTAGTCCAGACCATGACATGACACACGCTAGTGACAAACTTAAGAAATTCTCGCACGCCTGGTCGATGTACCAGGACGTAGTCCCGGAAGAACTTCCGAGTCCGAGGACCGTAAGTGCCAGCTGTCGTAGCCGGATGGCCGCAAGCGCCCCTTGGGCGGTTGCCGGATGCAGCCTTTGTCATGTTCAATCCGCCCAGACACCGCTCACCTCCGAATGACGCAGCATTTCATGGCCTGGGCTCCAAGTACCGGGTAAGGCGGGTACAAGACCGCCAATACTCGTCGTGCGAACAGAGGAACAACAGCTCAAATGCGAAACACAATGAATGATTGTAATGACAAATTAGACATGTCGGACAAAGCCAAGCAGGTGACTTATGAATCCGACACGGCGGTCCGAAATAGGAAGGCACAATGACCATCGTGAAATACATGTGGAGATCAATATTTCATGACCGTGAGTCTTGAAACGTGAGAGCTTCGTAATATCGAGAGGGTTAAGTTGAAATGCGATCATCATATTCCCGATCGACCAACCTAATCTATCGAGCCTTGATGGATGCATTGGGACGACGCATCAAGCCGAGAGGGAGATGGACGCTTCGCGCGCCGCCGTAATGGTCCGGCGCAGCGGGTCATCCGCATGGATGGCCACAGCCCAATGCCTCGGGCGGGGAGGCATCGCTAGCATCCGGACGACGCTTAGATGCCTACAGCCCTCGGACTGATCTCATCGGCCGACCAGAATGACGGGGGTAGAGGCTGGAGGGGCATGCATGCGGAGTGACTACACTCCATCATATAGAAGAGTAGACACCGTAATTGAAAAATAAAATTCAATGCTCGAATAGAGGCCTCACCTTCGGGCTCGATGCAGACGGGGCAAGCGTAGGCGGGTCCTCGACCGGCGTATTGTTTACAAGTGAGACTCCCGGTATACCTTTCGACGGAAATTCTAACGTAGTTGCTGGTGCTACCTGGCGGACCTCGGTGCCTAGCCGTTGTGCATTACAGGACGCTATCCCCTTATTCACATCCACGCCCTGAAGGAAGGAAACCCCACCAAAGTGAAATTGGAAACTGAGTTGCAGAAAGCGAGGACGACAATGTACTGCATAAAGGCAGATTTTGAAATTATTTTATATACCTCGATCAAAAATTTACAAAATGGATCCGACAAGCCCAAGGTAAAGAGGGGCGTGTCCATCCTTCGGATGGACTCCCATTTTCTCCGGACAGGTGCCACACTAATGCGGTTGGGAACCCACCAAATCATTCCCGACTAAGACTAACTCCACGGGCTCGTCGTAGTGTTTGCCTCGCAAGTGACACAAGAAAGAGCCCCCACATCGAAAAACCATGGTCAACCGATTCGCAATACGACTTCTAAACGGAAAGGCTTTCCCTCATCGACGGGAATGGTCACCTTCTCATCATCGAGCAAGAGATCATATTGGCTCACCGAGATCCTCCGGGTTCGAGTCCGCGGAAGACTCACCGCCGCGGAGTCAGAGACTCGAGGGCGACCGTGCTGGCACCGGGATCCGCCACGACTTGGTCGACCGTATGAACATCCGCTCATTGCCGGGACGGATGCGCTACTTGCTTGGTTTTGGGCGGCCGCCGATTCTAAAGCCACGGGTGTGCATGAGTCGGGCGGGCGTAACCGGCGGAGAAGGTATAGGGGTGTCCGCAGCGGGATGGGACGCCGGGATATCCGAGGGAGCAAATGATCGCGGTTCTTCAAATGCGGCGACGCGTGGGATGGGGTTTACCATCGCCGCATTCCCGTGAATCTGGGCCGCAAAGGGGCGGTGGAGGCATACCCGCAGCCGGGTATCCAGGGGGGCGGGGGTACAAGGCCACAGTAGCCGATAGGGAGGTCATGAGGGTACAAGGCCGACGCTCGGGAGCACCGCCGCCGGAGGGTGCATGGCCGCAGTTGCCGATAGGGATGGTGCGGAGGGTACATGGCCGCCGTATCCGGAAGCACCGGGCGGGAGGCCGCATGCCCGTAAAATTTTGGAACGGCGGGGCGGAGGGTGCATGGCCGACGCCTGAAAACACCGGAGGCGGAGGGTGCATGCCTGATCGACTTGAGTACGCTTGGATGCGGGGGCGCAAGCCCGAGGCACCCGGATACACCCCGGATGATAAGCGATCGTGGTAAGGGCCTGGTGGTAGGCGATGGGGCCCGCCTCAAGCATCCGCATCTCCACAAGCGATCGTGATCATTGATCGCATCTCCCCGCCGATTCTTCATCATGTTCATGCTGCGCGGCCATGTCCTTGAGCTTCATCATGTCACCCTTGCGAAGTGACTTGACTTGCGCCGCAATCAAGTCTATTGTCGGCTTCACGCCGGGCTTCTCATCCTTGCCATCCCCACCACCCGCACATCCTTCCGCGCACTGCCGGGAGAATTATAGCCGATCCTCCCGCACTTTTCGGTCGTTCTCCTCATTGAACTTCACCATCATATTGCATCCGACTCTCAGCCTCCTCGTCGTCTTCGCATCGAGATTGATCACGTGAGACGACGTTGAGGTACCGCTTCCCGACATGTACATCTTCTTCGCCTCTCCGCTTCCCCGTGCGCCGCGCGCGCCATGGCTTCGGCAGCCTTGAGTCGTTGAGTCAGCGACTCGACTACTTCTCTCACCCGGGCAAGCCCATTCAACGGAGGAAGAGTCTCGGGGCTCCCCGGAGGTCGACCGACCGCGAAGGGGGTGTTATTGAAGGGCGATTCTCGTCATTGAACGCTGCTATGCGGGGTGCCTAGAAGGCATTTAATCGATGGTGCGCTACACCGAGGACTACCGGGAGATGGACCTTTCTCGAGCGCCGCCGTAAACGCCCCGCAGCGGGTCATCCAGAGCGGTCGAGATGTCGGGCGACGCCGCCCATTACCGCACGGCTTGCGTGTGAGATGTCCTCCGTGAGGTGCTCGGGACCGACCGGCGTCCCACCTCCATAACTTGAAGATCGCCATCGCCGCCACCTTCATTGCCGCGATCCACTTCCGAAATCCTTTGCTTCGCAAGGCGGACGAGCGCCTCGACTCCCGACATGATCTTGGAGAGAGAACACTGCCCATCTGCCCGACACCCTCAATGTGGAAGTCGCCGCCGCACGGGTCGGGACCGAGATGGCGGACTTTATGCGCTTCCTAGACCGGGAAGACGGCTCCTCGCCTGCACGCGCTGAAGTCCGAGTCCGATTCGCACATTCCACAAAGACTATTTACGGGCTCGACGACGATTGACCTCGCCAACGACTACATATCCGCCGGGAGGCGCTCGTCGCCGCCGTCCTCCAACAGCCTCCCTTGTAGAAGTCATGCATGGCCCAGGAGCTTTTCATGTACCGGCCATGATCGGCCCGCTTCTCGAGTCGAGCCTTTGAATTCAATATCTCCCGCCATGAGAAGTTCAAGCCCCGGGGATGACAACATCCGCCAAGAATCGCACGCCAGAGAGACTGCTTGGTGGTACTTCATGAACTTTTGAGACCCACCTATGCACGAGACGCTACTCCCGCAAAGCATCTCGCATAAAACGAGAAAGCATTCGCCTTCAATAACTTGTTTCAAATGCCGCCGCCCGTAAAGAACGAGAGGCACCACATGACAAATGACCACACCAAAAAATCGATCCGCCACTTCGAGGTCGGAGATGCTAGAGAGTTTCGAGCGACCGCCTAAACATTGATGAAATCAATTAGCGCAACGCATGACCTCGCATAAAATCGATGGGATCCAAGATTTACAAAAAGCATGCCGACAACGCCTTCATGCCGCAGAAGAAAAGCAAGCACTGCCCCGCTCCTCCTCGCAGCACTGCCGATGAACCTCATGTACACCTCCGTCTTCGCCCGCACTTCGCGATGTGATGGCGGTGATCCAGCGATACGTCTCGGCGCCCTCCGCCGAAGCATCCGAGGGTGTCAATTCACCCTCCTCATTCAACTCCGGCGGACGCACAATGTTCTCCACATCCATTACGCCCTGCAGAACTTACGATCCTCGCTTTTAGTCCGAATGTAAAGGATGCGGATGTCGCCCTTCGTAACGCTCGGCTCGCTTTTGCCGGGCGTGAGACCACCGCGGTCGACAACGAGTGTCCCCGAAAGTTATTCTTTAGACTCTCCAAAGACCACACTCTCCATACGATGCGAATAAATGATCATGAACGCCGCGACGCCGCTGATATTCCCATCCAAAGATTAGGCCGAGGAGATACATATAT
The DNA here is from genome assembly GCA_037043015.1 of Bryum argenteum. NCBI lineage: Eukaryota > Viridiplantae > Streptophyta > Bryopsida > Bryales > Bryaceae > Bryum > Bryum argenteum. The sequence continues at coordinate 116,521 of CM073327.1, read as the reverse complement.
ACGTCTCCGCCGTTAGGGATCGGGCGTTGCATCGTCCGCCAACGGAAGCAAGGTTCGAAGTCAATTATTCCAACCTCCGCCCACTCACACAACGCCGCCCTTTTCTTGTACATGAACATCTTCTTCTTCCGCCATATGAAGTGCCTCATCGGCTCGGGCCGTTGTCGGCTCGCACACTCTGAACGTGTGGTCCGCAACGGACATGCACGCTTTGTGGCGCGCGGCGTTGTCCACCATCCTCTCGCAAAGACCGCCGCAGACGGGGACAAAGGCGATTTGCCTTCCCCGCGTCTTGACTTGAGATTTCAGCCAAGGCAGCCCCGCTGACGAACATGGCATGGTCGACGCAAACGCGCCGATCCTCAAGCACTTCTTCGCCAACTTCCAAAGAGCTCGGGGTAGTCGCCTTTCTTGATCTCCCCGCGACACCTTCGACTTCTTGTTCTTCATCACGGTGGCCATGATGATCCCGATGATCTTCACCTTGTACTTCTTCCTCGTCACCCAGTGTCGCCATTTTCTCGGGCGCGCCCACTTCTTTGGGTATCGCGCTTTTTATTCCGAGGTACACCTTCGATCCGCACCCAAGATGCGATCCGCGAGAAGTTCCAACTGAATCGCGGAGACCAACGAGCGGTCTCAAGAAAGAGGACGAGATCACAAGGTACGGAACTTGTATGGCCTATCCTTCTCGTCCACCATGTGCTTCAAAGATCCTCTTGCCGCCGGGGTCGATGAGCTCTAGATTTTGATACTTCTTGAAGATCTCGTGCCACTTCGTGTACGCCCTTCGCTCAACATGACGAGCCCGATCTCGCCGAGGCCGTTGATGCCGCTAAAATTCACCTTCTCCCCACTCTTGCTCTTCGCGATCGCAGCCGATCGCAGAGTCTCGATTGCCTGTTCTCAAGAGCCGAGCAGTAACCACAATGTCGCGGTCGAATGTACAAGCAGCCCCCATCCACCGTATCGCGACGCCACAAAGCGCCCCGACTCTATTCGAGCGGCCGCCCAAGAACTTTGTGAAGTTTCGAGCGACCGCAAAAAAGTCGACAACAGACGACAAGAAATCGGTTTCAATTTTACCTCGATCGCTTTTGCAATCTTCTCTCCTCCGATCCTTCTTTGAGACGACCATTCTTTCGCATGCCTTTGGGCGGCCATGAAAGGACCATATCTCGCGGAGGTGCGCCACGGTCGCCGCGCAGACGTAAGATACGGCCGCCGTCGCCGCTGCCGCCGTTGCATTTGTACGACAATGAGCGCAAGGGGCGGGTATATCCGACCACACAACCGCACGCCCACAACGACACGCGCGCTTTGATATCCGAGGGGATGTTCGCACCTTCCTTCGACGATCCTCTTTGCGGCACTGCGATACCGGGCCGTTGATGATCAAGAACTCTCCCGCCTCACACATTCCATCCAAATTCTTCGCCTCGCTTTTGTGTTCGCATCACCGCTGATTTGCTTGATGAAGCCATAATCCGTCATATGCTTCGTAACTTTCGCCACGCCGCTTTTTCCAACGGCCTCGTAGATTGTACCCGATGGATCGGAACTCGCCATGTCCTCTACGCCGAGCCGAAGTACCGTCCGTCCAAGATGTACATATACTCGGCGTTCTTCTTGAACGCCAGTGTTTGCCTCCACATGAGCCTTGAGGTCCTCGTACATCCGCTTCCGCGGTCCCCTTCTTCGCCGCTTGCTTATCTTTGGTTTTACAAAGAAGCTTCTCTGGGACCGACTCAGATCAAAAGACAACGCCTCCGGGTACTCGCCCCATGTCCCCCCAAGGTAAGCCTTCAGGTTACCTTCTTAACAAAGATTCTCAAGGCCGTGGGCTTCATCGACAATCGCCGTCACCCTACCGAATTCCACCACCCATACGAGGCAAGATTTTGTCACGGCTCGTAGCCCTTTCAGCTCGGGTGATGCCTCACGACTACTTGGAGCACCCTCCCCACTTCCGACCGATGCATCTCGGGATCGATTGCCCAACATCTTGCCGGGTTGCCTTTCGCTTCTTCTTCTCGCGCCGCTTTGACTTGATCGCGCGCTCTTTTGGTCTTGTCCTCCGCAACTCGGTAGATGTGTTCGCGGTTGGCGAAGCGCTCCGCCATGGAGAACCTCGGCTAATTAGCTCCATTTCGTCCTCCTCTTCCTCCTCCTCGGGTCGGCGTTGACGACCTCGCACCGCAGCTGCTCGCTCAACCCGGATGTTGGAGGATCGATTGCGTCCCGCCGAAGAATGGATTTGCCGCTTGCACGCCCGCCTTCGGTTTCGAATCCCTCGCCGACGCCACCTTCGCACTCATCCCGCCGAACGACTCGATTTTGCCTTGCCTCAATCACGACTTTGTTCGGGCCGCCGACGCGCTTTGTCCCCGGGCCGAGGTCGAGAAGCTTCACAATACAATGCAATACTTTCTCACCGCCGCCTTAAGTCCTCATTACAAGAGCAAGGCGATATCTTAATCTATCGTGACGCATGTTGAAGGGAATCAATTACCTTTCTTTGCGATCATCGCTGCCGCTTTGGATGTCGGGGACCAATCGCCCCTGCAGTGGCTTCGCCGCTTCCCCGTACACAACATGAAGTTAAATGAGTGTACATCGATTCTCAACGACCGCGCAGAATACAGTAGTTTGGAACCTAATCACCGCAACCGAGACACGCACCTTTACCTTGCCTTGCACCCGACGACCGGGCCGCTTTGGTGGAATGATGCCGGTCGATCGGGACCGCAGTAGTATTAGTTTCTCGACGGCAGCCAAAAAACACTTAATACGTTATTATATTGATACAAACCAATATAAGTGGAAATCGCTCTCACCATTAGGTTTCATCGATCCAGTAACTCACCGCCCCGTGATACGTTGAGCTCCTTGTGCGCCTTTACTTGCACGAATGATAAAGTCGACACAAAATTGCATTAGAATCTAAACGGCCGCCCAAATACATATGCGAAAGAGATATACAACTAATCTATCGACATTGATTGCGCTGGCTCTTGCTTGCCTATTGTTCCCGAGCGACCGCCAAGAAAATTCAAACATGCAACAATGCAAATCCGACTGTAATTTGGAATCAACCTTTCGCGACTTGAACTCGATCCGCGCTCCCCTCGCCTGATCTGTCGCCATGGATAGATCTCGCTTTCTCTTCTCGATCCTCGCCGTGAGTCTCGCGCAATCCTCTTGCACGAACCGAGTATCCTCTCCTCACAAAATCAAGGGTCACGGCACATGTCGAGGTTGTTGCCTCGAAATAATTTGAGCTTGGATTCAACAAAGGATTCAAGCATAAGAGAGAAAGGCCACCGAGATCCTTCCCGGTCGTCATCATCCAGGTTGCGCGCAAAACACAATGCCGCCCTTCCTGGGGCGCATTACGATGCACCCCTGTGCATAGTCCGCTTCGTGTTCACGACGCCCAAGAAGACATGGTCTCCCTTCACCAATATCGGCGACCTTGATCATGTCCGAGGTTTATACGATGTCGCTTTTCGCGATCGAAAGCCTAGAACGAGATCAAGGTCGGGTTCCGCTTCATCTTCCTCACTACGAATACGAAGACCACTCAGCTTGCGCTTCTTGGATTTGAGCCGCAAAGGAATCTTTTGATCTATTATCTCGATACCACATTTCCATCGCCGTATCATCTCGTTCGAGATAACCCACGAGTGGTGGGAGTGATTCGTTGAACTCCATCCGCATCGAATTGGGACTTGACTTAGATTGTGATCTACAAGGTAATTTTTCTAAGCGACCGCAAAATTCATATCTACCTCTTAGCATCGACAACCGTTGATCGGCACTACTCAAAGACGATTCGAGATGCATGCATTCTAAGCAATCGGTGCTATCGCAGTGCCACCGGATTCAACCGCTTAGATTCTCATTAATAACTGAGCGGTCGCCGTAAATCGAAATGGACATGTATAGACGACTTCGACCCCTCGTCACGAGCTCTTGATGCCGCATTCCTCTTTAGGGAGAATATTGGATTAGGGGCAAGAATACATTGATGATCTAATAGAGTCCGACCTCTTCTATCTTACCGCTGACATCATTGCCTACTCGATTTAGACCTTTGAGCATACAAACATTTCTCGAGCGGTCGCCGCCGTAAATCCGCCCCAATATTGACGTTAAGTAACCTCAATTCACGACACTCAATACTGCTGCTTCTCGGTCTACCGCTTTCTAGATGTCATCATCGCCCCTCGAACTGAAGGGTCGCTAGAAACCATACCTTGGTTTCTTAGAAAGTGATTTGATTCTTCCGTTCTATTCTTCCATTGGTGGCTTTTGCGCGCCGCCTTAAATCTCACAAATGTCTTAGTTACACATTTGTCATCTATGGTTCGATTACTTAGAGTTTTCTCAACGCCTGCTCGTAACTACGGTAGTCATCCTTATATCTATCAATTTTAATTTATTGCGTTCTACGGTTCCACATATGGTGGCCATACGGTACATTTGATTGATGATTTAAAAGAATGAGCATGAGCAAAGAACTAAACCACTTACACGGAATTCATTGCCAACAATGCCAAGCTTATCAAACAGTACACACCCTCGTATCATCCGCAATTCCAATCCCATTCCTACACCGCACCGCCTCATGAGAAAATGAAACAAGTCTCAATGACTCTCAACGATAGAAAATTCTTCACGGAAGTCTACCAACGCATAATTACATGCAAAGATTGAATGCTTCCAAATAATCAAACCAATTGAAAAACGCAATGCAGATCGAGGCTAACCGAAAAAACGCAAATCAGAGGCAGAAAATCGCTAATGGAAAAATCGCAACAATGCAGAGAGGCTAATCGAAACAATGCAAAGAAAGGCAAATCAAAACAATTCACGAATAATCAAACTAAGTAATCAAACACACACTCATACACAAAAACACCTCATCTAATGCGCCGAGAACATGTACTGAATTGAGGTCGGTGGACACGATGAAAAGCGGCAAAGACAATGGCCGGTCCCGCGAAAAACGCAGCTTACCCGATAGACGTGCCGCCGAGAAAGAAACCCCAAACCTCGATCACCAAAAAGCCCAAACCTCGCCGCCAGTCCGCCACGCCTGAAGTGAGGTCCGCGAGCTATGAAGGTGAAGTCCGCCGCGCCCGGTTCGAGGTCCGCCGCGCTTTAAGGTGAGGTCCGCCGACCTCTCGCAGCAGAGCTCCACCGCGCCGTGAAGGTGGGTCCGCCGCGCCATTTCTTTGCAAGCGCGGGCGCCGTCCAAATGAGGTCGAAAAAACTACACACTACGCGGAAAAAAAAACTACAAAATCGTTAAACCGAGGTCCACAAAAATCTACACACTACGCAAAAAAAGAGAAGAAACCCACACTACGCCGAAACAAAGAAAACGTAGAAACTTCACACACGTAGCCTATGCACAAAAAAGCAGTAAATAAGCCTCAAAAAGCGAGCTCAAAAAGGGAGAGAGAGAGCTCCGCACACGAGACGGCGGCAAAGAGAGAAGGAGGAAGAACAAAAGCAGAGAATGATGTGAGCAATGGGCGAAGTCGGCTAAAGTCATTCGCTTGCCCGGAAAAAAAAAAAAAAGGTTTTGACGGCGGGCACCTGCCCGCAAGACATTAACTAATTGGTCATGATGATTTTTCATCATGTTGCATCGTGACCGGTCATTCCTTCACACAAGATCTAATTTTTCCATGATTACACCGACTTCATTTCCCACTTATTACCACTCATCATTCCCATAACACCCCCTTCGCAGTCGAAGGCCGTGGCTTCATCGACAACTGAAGATGAACAACTTTCTAGTTGCTGATTTTCTGATTGCAAATTTCATGTTGGTAGTATTTTCACTTCAAAGTGGAAATGATGGTATTTTGTAGCCTGTTTTGCGCACTAATATGTTATGATCTCGCAATCTATGAGGTCTCATGAGTCAAGTTTTGGTCCACATGATCTACTACAAGTCTATTACAAGTTTGTACTTTGAGATCTCAATAGCTTATCCTTATTTTTATCTATATTAATCACTTTATTTGAAAATGAGTTTTTGGCTAAAAATACCCTAAGGACGTTTAGGGGTTAAGGGTGTCTTAAATGAAATTAATTGTAAGGTTTTCACAAGCCCACTAAATCACACGTAGCTAAAATACTCAAATGCTTGATTACAAGTTCCATTTTTAGAACCTTCATCTAGAAATTTTAGGTTTGAAGTCGAAAAAGGGTAGTTTAAAATTAGTTATTTTTTAAATTATTTTTTTGAAAATAAGTTTATAACCAAATCACTACTCAATTTCTGAAGTGACCAAAGTCAATAAGTTTACCAATTTTACAAGGGCAGCCATCAAAATTTACAAAAGCAAGCTTCAAAGTTTGCAAAAACTTGACATATCAACTTTGAACATTATGATCTCACAAATGGTAAAGATCCAACGGTTGAAATTTTACATGGTGTTAGTGTAAATAGTCTTTTGAAGATCTTACGGTTTGAAATACTAAAAAGTAAAAAATATTGAATCATTCTGCAATTCCCAAAAAGCTGCCAAAAATCGCAGTTTTTGATTTTGAAGGCTCAAAATACGCTTGGGCCTTTAGGGGATAATCTTGTGTTTTTGGGAGCTTGAAACCCAAAAATTACGATTTTCAGCCTCTATAGTCTCTCGAGGGTACATAACAAATATATGAACTTTTTTGTTGACTACCAACTGTAAGATACTAAACAAAACCCAATATCCTGATTTTCGGCTTATACAATTTATTTTAGAAGTTGTTGATCTAGAATTATGTATACAAACTGAACTTTAAATTTTCATAACTATTTTCAGGAGTATATAGTCTTTATGATTTTATTTCCTATCAACTATTTATAAAACTTACCCGAATATTACTATTTGATATAGTTTGTTATTAAATTAATTTGTTATGTCATGTGTTATATATCAATTTAAAATCAAAACAACTGTTGAAATGTATGTCTAAAACACTTTCAAACTTAAAAAGATATTTATAATGGGGGTAGGCTCTCATAGTTAATTTGTTTGAACTTCAATTGGGACTTAATTGAAATTGTTACAATGAAAGTAAAAATTAGAATATAATTTAAACCATAATATCCAACAAAACTTAGAAAACAATGATAATAGGCCCAATAATATAAAGGATGGTTTTTTCACAACTATATATCTAGAAATTGTGAAAAAACCTAACTACAAACAATACTTCTAATACTGAATGTCACAACTATCAAACCATGAAAGTACCAGCTTGTCTACAATGTTGTCCTGGATTTTACCTTTTAGTATAGAATACCATCTAAAAAATGATGATTTCTGATACAAGGCAATACCAAACTGCCCTCTATTGCCTACTGTCCTAGTACAATGCCACAATTCATTTGATTTGCATAACATAATATCACCAATAAGTGGGATAGTAAACAATTTTACTCCTGGGAAGTAAAACTTCACCTCATTCCCATACTCATCTTTTGTCCCTGTAAAAAAACACAATTCATTTAATAAATATATCAAAACCAATACTTAAAAGTCTATAGAAAATTCTATTTTTTACAAAATAAAAATAAAAAATTGCATACTTACCATTTTGACCAAACCAAACGAAAAAACCCATACGATACATCATCTCAGATTCGTATGGATGTTACAATGGTAATTCTTGGTAATACTCATCGCTAAATGGTGTATTACCAAGACGAATGTTATCATCAAGAGAATACCTTCTTCCTTCAATACATTTTCCAAATGTTCAAAAATATTTGGAAATTGAATCTTCAAATGATTACAAATCGTGCTTGCCAACCGATTCGCACGATAGTAGCACCCTTCGACATTATGTCGAAACCTATAAAAATCACACACAAATATTAGTTCAATTTATAATAAATTGTAATAGTAAGATTTTTATAAAAATAACATTTATACAAATAAATATGCATTCAAAACTACAAGGGTTTTGATACTTACCTTCCAATCTCTCCATAAGCATATCGATAACCAAAAGTTACAATTTGCATCAAAATCCACCCTTTTCATTTCACCACGTTTTGTCGAACATCCCTTAGCCTCCAAAAATGTACCCACTGGTCATCATCGTTAGAGCACTCGGAGGTAAATCTACCATTAACAAGTAGAAAATGAAATCCACAAGCTCCAGCTTCAACGCACAAAGTTGGAGCCGCAATCTCCTCGAAATCTCCAAGCTCCTTGTCCAAATTAAACTCTTTAGTCCAATACACTTTTGGTCTCACCTTGTGAACTCTAGAAGCAACCACAAGGTTTTCCTTCCTGCAGTACCACCATGCCCCGGTTATCAAAGTATCTCGTGACTTGTTCTTTGAACTCGTGAAATGCACATTACATAAATGTTCCTTTAATTTTTGGCATCCGGAATCCCGGTCCTCCCACACTCATTGCATGTGTATTTTTTCCACTAGAATCGAGGACAAGTCCATGCTTTTCAAAAAATGAGGCATAAAGGTACAACTTCTCTAACCGAACGTGAGCTTTACTTGTGTAATGAACACCGATATTACCCTCGCATAGGCACCAAGCAATCACAACTGCACTTGTGTTTAAAAGGGTCATCAATCCCCGAAAGCTTCCTTTGTTTACCACCGCTTTTCACCTTTTTTGATCGATGTTTTTGGCTTTCCGTAGACAAGAAGCCAAAGATTAGATTTTTATAGGTATCTCTTGTATATTTAAAAACAAACTATACCAAACTCAGATCAAATACCATTTAGCAACAAAGAAAGAGAACACCTTAGAGCATCTTGTTGTACGGTGAGTAAAGTCACCGAACAACTCAAAGATAAAGTAGACTCTTTATGAATTGCGTAAAATCCATGACTAAAGTCAAATCCTGGATATGAAGGCATCTTGTGACGATGTGAGGATATGTCACAAAGCCACTCAAAGACTAATCCAAGATAAGACTTTAGTTACGGAAGCCCTACATACGTATACTAAATACCAAGATCCGCATTATATATCTCTCAAAGCCCCGAATTACAAGTTGAAGTAAAAGTCCCTACGACGATACCATATGAATCAAAGCAATATGTATCGCATCATTCACTAGCCATCCTCAAGACAATCGTCGTACTAGAAGTCAGCAGAGTTTCTTACTTAGATTGTAGTTTTCAACTTTTGTAGTTTCAAGTTTCAATCGTCATAGTCCTAAAATTTTGAATCTACTCCTTGATCTTAACCGCATTGAAGCAATCATGATATGAGCAAAGCTTAAAATAAAAAACACTACATCACACCAATTGAATAATGTACAAGTCCAATACAAATAACATTTGCTTATTTCGTGCTAGTATGGCGTATCACATCAAGATAGAGAAATAATATGAAATCGAACCGTGTCAACACATTTGCCATGAATGCAACATTTATCATGACCGCTTTCAAGACTTTTGAATTATGGAAGGCAACTCACATGGTGACGGATCCCATTTGTTGTAGCAGAGAGCGCTTTCTCCCATGAGAAGTTTTCAAAAATTCTTAAGGTAAAGAGTGTGTCTCGCATGGCAACAAAGATTCACATCATAAAACCAAGCACTCAGATTTCGTCCTCACACAACCGTGATAATTCGTGATACTTCAATTTGCAATCGCAGCAAAGCACCGAAAATGCATACTTAAGAATCATTTTTTAGATCATGGAAAGCGGAAGAGTTTTAAAGCAAAGAGACAAGACTTCAAAGTCCTAGAGGTTAGCTCTATGATCCGCACACTATTGTCAACTAGGTAACCTCGCATTTTGAAGCATGATCCGCTTCACAAGATGATCCGGGGCCTCCTTACTAACACCATACTCCCGCCGCATGAGACCACACCATCAAGTAGCGGCCGGCATCGCTGGCCCCACGGGCAATGCGCTCAAACGCAAACGACAAGAGCGCATCACCAGCACGGCTATGCCTCGCGTGCACTGTCACCCACCGCATGCGAGCGAGCAATTCCACCTATCAACATCCCAATCGCTATTTCGAAAAAGAAAGAAAGAATTAAGCGAGCGCAGATTGGGAAAGTACTTCGTGAAGAATCCTGGCGTGTTACCTTGTGGAGGGTGGGTCGGGCAGATCACGAACAGCCGAGATCCGCAATGTAAACTTAAGATCCGCATAAGAATAAGATGTATTACCAAAATATAAGTTTAAAGAGGAGAGAGGATAACATGTTAAGGAGAGGGTGATGGATACTCAAACATACCACCAAATCAAGAGATGAAATAAACACCACATAGCATCCTCGCTCCTTTCCATCCGGGTCTTCCTCTCGCTTCTTGCTAAATTGCTTGACAAATGCTAAAATGTTGCTTCAAAAGAGCGATGATAGATTTCTCCCTAGTAACTTCGGAAGAAGTTCAACATCAAGCCCTTTTGTAGCAAAGACCGAGGCAATTCGAGGACGAAAGAGTCACGAAGGGATCCTCGTGGAAAACGAGATCAAGAGGTGTAAGGCTCAACACTTGAAACCGCTTGAAACCAGGGAGCAGATCGCTTGCGCCAATCTCTCAACAAACCTCCCTCGCTATGAGTCTTCAAATCAAGATCGAACGGAGGATAGAAACAAGGATTAATACATGCTCTTGAACTAGTCTTTCGTCACTATTTTTTGCAATAAAGAGCCATTCAGAGGTGTTTAATAATTTTGCAAAGCAGAGGACATTTGGGTGGAGTACATATTTGAACAAGAATTCCGAGATCACCATCCAAGCCTCCGAGGAAGCTGTACATGAATCAAAAATTTGTGGAGGTCGATGCGACAACGTCCGTTTCCCGCACTTCATCCACCAGCCGGCACTAAGAATCGAGTGGAGGATAGAGGAGGCTCAAATAAGGGCAAGCACTTACCGAAGGAGACAGGAAACCCTCGCCAGAAACGCGCAGCAGTGAGGGTGACGTCCGGTTACGGGATGTGTGAGAAAGAGAAAGGGGGCAAGATCAAGACAGATAGAGAGGAGCAGTGCTTGAAGGAGGAAGCTCAACGTGGCCGCCAGAGATTCCTTCGCTCACGCAAACATGCACACCTGTGGTCACCGGCTTGGTCGGGCTAGGGCGGTTTCGCATCTAAGTTACTGCTCACATCCATTATTCGAGGAGCAAGTGGAGCCGAGAGTCCGGAAGTACGAAGAGAGCGAGGCAAATAGAAATGAGTAGCATTTTTTTGGTTTTTGACTTTTGGACATAGAGAGGGGCAAATATTTTCTAAACGACCGCTCAAAACATTGTTGTTCTTGAACGGCCGTTGAGAAATATTTGCCCTATCATGTCAAAACTCGACAAAACCGACATCATTTTTTTCATTGTAAGCACCCCAAAAAGCGCCATATTAGCGGAATAACGCCATTTTAACAAAATTGGTTCAAGTGACAAAATAACTAATATGTTGTGAAAAAAAGTTTTTTCCCATATGCATAATCAAGTTGGGTACCCTCGAGTAGAATTTTGAGACTTATTTTAATTTTATGAACTTCATGCAAACTATTTTCTAGAAGAAGGTCAAGAAACAAAAACATAGGAAAACATGCATATAAGATCATATAAGATATATTTGGTTCAAGACAAATACGAACGACAAGCACCTCTCTTTACAAGTTTGTGAATTTTAAGAAATGTTTCTTTTGCAAATATTCCGAAATCTTGAATTTTGGAAGAAATAACTTTGAAATTACTAGAATTTTGCAAGATTATTTTTGAAAATTTTGGAGGGTGTCCACGTAGAATTGGCAAGCTCTTTCACGTGGGTTACTTCACAAATTTAAGTATCGATTTGTTTATGGACATGTTCCAAAAAGCAAAATTCAAGAAATAATAATTTTAAACTACCTGTTCTAGTCTTGAAACCTAAAGTTTCTAAATGAAGATTTTTAATTTGGAAAATGGCTTTGCCTATTTTACCACATATACTTTGCAATATCCAAGCCGAAGAACCTTTATCCAATCCGTTGGAATGCGCAAACGGTTTAATCTAATATTCATTGTCCTGCTTTAGTAAATGTTTTCATTACATTAATATTTACAAATGTTGTGAGACTTTAAGTTGTTGAGAGAGGGTTAGAGGTTGAGATCTTTATGATTTGAGAATTTTAACGCTCAATGAATATTAGACACGAACAAGTGTGATATTATGGTATTTTTAATGAATCTTACGGATTCAGAAATTGCATAATATCATGAAGGGATTAATATTGATTTCCCATTTCATGCAAAATCTGGTTACTAATATTCATTAAAAATTATATCGAGATTCAATTATATATTTCTATACATATGGAGTTCCCGGATATTATACTTCACATAGTGCCCCTAGACTATCTAAAGGTTATGATTATGTTCTAGGCTTACACCAAAAATTGATGTGATATTATAGAGGTCGAAGGTGATATTATGGAAAATGAGTGGCTCTGACATAACTATGGAGAAGTTCACTTCGCTGGTGTCTTTTACGTAATCATACAGCCCTTTTCCCGATCAATGAATTTCAAAGAGATCCTAAGTTATTCGACGCAGGAGGTTTCATTCTCATGTCCTATTCCCGTATGGCCGGACATGCTATTTAAAGCGGAGGCAAGAATGCGGCATTGCAAAGGGCGCTCTTTTCGAGGTCCGACAAGAAGTAGTTATGACCGGGGTGCACTTCACGCGCGACGCCGCAAAGATTCATTCTCGATTTGTTTCGCAGTCGCCCCACCGCGAGAGCATACGCCGTGGTCACGGTTAGAGATCACACCGACGGGCGGTCGAGCCGCCGCTTGAAGGAGAATGAGTCGCTCTACTGGATTTCGCCGAGGAGTTTGAGGCCGGTAGGTGGTGACCGCACTCACGCATCCGAGCCATTGACCGACTTCGCTCAAAGAACGGGACTCGACCAATGCACCGTCCGCTTCCTTCTCTCAGTGTTCCACCTCACCGTTAACATGTAGAATTAGCTTGTTGTCATATTTGCTTAGCTACTAGCGACTCAATCCTCGCCGTATAGTACAAGACAAGAGTCCGAGGTCATTACGATGATTGAATGTCCTGTACTAGTCATTGAAGCCGCTATGCTTGTCGTGGCGGGGTCGGGACGCTCGGTAGTTACTACGAGCGCTCGATGCGCAGCTCATACTTCAAGTTAACTTCAGCTCACTTGAACCCCAAGTTCACTTACTATAGTTAGTAGTTGGCACCCATACACTCAAAGATTGTGCTAGCAATTTAACCAGATTGAATGGAGAGTGACTGAAATCTTTATAGTAAGTGCATCATGTCGTTGAATTGAGTTCATTAGATTGCAGACTACTTGTGGCCACTCTTATAATACCCGCCATTGATTCCCTCATTCAATCGCCTACGACTAGTAAGATTCAATACAACATTGAATTCTTAGTACTTTAGTTAGTAGTACTTACTAGACCGAGGAATGTCATGATCATTACGTATTAGAAGTTAGATCAATTCATGAATTTTCACCAACAATCATGCATTCCTATACTTGAAATGCTCAATGACACCTAGTTACTTTGCTTCATATTATGCGCTTCATGCAAAATTTGAGTAATCATGCGCGGGCCACGAGTAATACTATACATTCAATGAAAATGTTAGCAAGGTTCGTAGAGGAAAAGATACGATTGAGAAGCAATCCTGCGAATCGCGATGGAGAATTGTCCAGCTTTAATCCGAGCGCTTGTCCAGCTTTAATCCGAGCGCCGCGCAAATCCTCAATTCTCGAAAAATGGCATCATGCCGCTTATATGGCACACATCTACTTTCTCGACGACAAGATAAAAACTCGATGTGATATTACATAATTCTCGATGATATTATGGAAAATGAATGACAATGTTTATAATGGCGCGATATTATTAAAATAATCGCCAAGCCCGTATGAGCGTTTCACCGATATATTGAGGGGACATGTCAGATCGACCACCGAGGTCGCCGAGAGGCACGTAGCGATCGAGTGACAAATGAATCAAGGGTCGCTCGTATTTGGTTTATTCATAGTTCAAATGATCACCAATTTGGATCATGGATCTGCTTTCACTTGAAATGAGCTCAATCAGAAATGTTCCCGCATGGGCGTTGAAGATTTCGAGGTAAGCAAAGATGTGGTAATCGCCCGCTAAGATGTATGTGGTTCTCGCGATCGCTTTTCGCTCGACGACCGCTTAAATTCTCGCGCAAGATGCAGATTTCATTTCTCTAAAGCACGCCGATTAGTATTATCTCGTGCGCAAATTGTAGATATTCTTGGGCGGCCGCCGATATGCGTACCCACACCCGCCGAAAGATGTCATCTGGATCAGATTTCTAAATGTTATCGGGTACCATGATGGTAGCTTGTATGGCGGCCATGTTACAAAAAATCCGTAAAGCATATGGGCGGTGGTTCTCCATTGCCCTACGATTCTCGTCGCGATGTTTTCCTGACGGTCGCTCGTATTAATTGTTTGATCCACTTTTGTGGAAGGTACCGTGACTTTTGGCGCAGAGTCAATTGCTTGAAGTCGCGGGTCACCGGTTCGGGCGGCCGCGCAGATTTATTTGTGAAGTTTTAGGATGAAGTTTTCGGTTTCTCCTATTTACCGATGCGATCATGTTACCTCCCTTCAAGTTGTTGTCCCACCTTTTCTCGATGTCGTCGCTTACTTACGCGCACTCACTGAGGGCTCGGAAGATTGATGTCATTCTTCTACTTCGTGGAATCCTATATCTCTTGCACTTCTTTATTCAAAGATGTCGTGTCCTCCTCAGATCTACAGACAATGTCGACTACACCGAGTCCTCAAAGAATCGACTCGGACGTGTCGCGCACATCATCAAAAGGGTAGTCAATTCCTCCGGACGGCAAAACATTCTTGTCTCCGTGCTCACCGAACCGTATTGTTTGCAGGTTTCACGGATTATGACGAGAGAGACATCCGGGGTTGAGAGTCATCAAGACTCGTGGATGATGATCCTATTCCCGAGTGTGAGGGGATTGGAATCGACCAATGGTCGGGAATGGCCTTACTTGCAAAACATGATGACGGAGCGACTTTGCGGACGCCATTATAGTGAACGTGGATCCGAATGCGCCAGTATTGACGGCCGTGAGCGCTTTTGGGAGAAGGGAATGTTGGCATCGTAGTTCTCGTGAGTAATCGACGGAGATGTCGCTTTTGTCGACATGCTCATACCATGGCCAAAGCGCCAAGTTTTTCATTGCGTCTGAGAGAGAGAGAGTGAGAGCAGTATTTACCACGCTAGGAAGAACATGGCGCCAAATGATGCAAGGAATGGTGGGCCTAGGACTCCGGGAAAGCGAGGTATCGCTATCAAACAAGATCTCGTCGCAAGCACAAAAAAAGAAGATAGGCGGAAGTCCTTGTTATCGACGAGGCGCTTGCAAGAGTCTTCGCTCAAAGATGCCGCAACCAAGGTTGTACTAGAAAGTTCGGGGTGGGTGGTCCGTGCATTACGCACCGAGATGCACATGCAAATGCTCCGCACGGTCGATGAAGAACCTTGACGCTCACCGAGGCATGCACGACGCTTACGGGAAAAGCCGAAGGTGGTCACGCGAGGGGGGAGGAGATTTGCATAAAAGCCTGGCGGATAATCCACAATGTAAGTCTCATGGACGTTCTACAGTGCACGCTTCTAGGGTGAAGCGACAAGAGAGAGGGGCTCACGGCAACTTGTCGCGCAGCAAGTGTCGGACTAAGAGTCTCCAAGCCGCCGAGACTCTTCGCCACATCGCGACAAAGGCGTACTCACATGCCCCACATGCACCGGACGCTTTTCCGTGAGAGGGCGCTCGTGAAGGTTCTTCCCGCAGAACACGTTGGAGTTCGCTCCCAGAGGACGCCAACAAGGTAATTGTCAATTTCAACTCGCACATTCCATTTTCCTCGATCGTTGTTCCAATGCGATCATCCTATCCGAGTTCACTCGGTTTTGGAGTGGCGCAAAAATTCTCCATGGAATTGTTAGTTAGTTTCGAGCGGTCGCTCAAAATGATCCTCCAATAATTCTTCTCGGCCGCCTTCCACCGAAAGGGGTGGGGATGACACTATGGATGCAAGGCGTAATATACCGAGGATACATGTATCCGGGCGGTCGCCGTAAGTAATTACTTCGACGACGCTCAGGGTCATCCGCGAGTGCATGCACCGCATTGTTTCTAGGACGGCCACCGAAATCATGATTCAATGTAGACCTCACTTTCTGGACGCTATTGAGGGAAATGCTTTTGACCCCTTCAACGCTGTTCGCCACCATTCCTGTGTCAATGAGGGGCTCGGCCTCGACACGCGCCTCTCGCACTTTTGCTTCAAGATACGCGGCAAGCATTTTCGTGACTTTTCAAAGAAGGGCGAGGAGATGACTTCTCAAGGTGCAAATAATGTGACAAGTCGAGGGCCCTTCGCGACGACGCTCGCGGCAATGAGGAATTCGAACGCCACAACCGGAAGTTCCGCTTACACCTCTTCACGCAGAGGCATGTCGGCAAAGGATATCGCAGCAGGCGCTATCAAAATATCGCCCTCACGAATGTTGTCTATTATCCACGATAAGATGGACCATTCCAAAACAAATGCGCCTCGCTTGCAAGGAAGACCAAGTCCTTGACGCTATACGAACCTACCGGTCATGGTGACGGGGATGTTTGCTCACGGGCACGGTGACGAAAGTACGCGCACTACAAACCTTGCCCATATTCGATTCCGATAGCAATTTCTCAAAGGGGATCAATCGCGGTTGTTGCCGCGCGATCTTGAGGAACCGCCCGCCGCAGTTCCCGGCCTATTCGAGGGGTCCGCCCACGCCACTATTCCGGCGCGCTGCATGGAAGTGAGGTTTGTAGGGCTTCGTTAAAAGAGGCAAGTGAGGGCGTAATGGATGCCGTGCCCCTTCCGCCCGTGCCCACATCCAAACGGACAAGAGTTGGAAGGATAACAAAACCGATATGTCTTTTTGCTTTTGGTCTCTATTGGTTGCCAAACGTATTGTGAAGGAAGTGGTGGTCTCATTTATTTATGGTCGGGCACACTCATGATGACATTGATGCATCCTTTGGGCGTTGGAGTATGAAATTGCGGAGAATGACTATCCAACTCGCCCTTTTGTTGATGCGGTCTTACATGGACATGGAAGAAGATGCCACGATTCCTCACCTCGTGGAGGAGGTCCCAAACTTCAAGGATTTCATAAAACCATTTATAGCAACCGTGCAAAGAGGCTAGTCGGGCATGCAAAGGGACGGCAATTCAAGTTCTTTGTGGATGACAATGGTTGGCCGATCATGCAATATAAGTTGAATTGCACAAGAAAGGAGTGGAAGCCTCGCTTCGAATCAAGTCGCTGAAGACGGACGCAGAAGGCCGACCAATGCCGCTGTAAGAGAGCCCATGGCAAAGAGGCCGCAAGCATTGAAGGGTGAAGACGACATACTTCACGGACTAGATGGATACATCAAGCATTGGGAGAGCTTGTTGGAAGAGGAAGCTGGGTCTAATTTCCACGCACATGTATCACGCTGTATCCAATACTGGACGAGGGTAAGAGATAGCGTGAGTGAGAAGGACTACTTGACAGTGTTCTCGTGAGTTGCAAAGTGGGGATTCTCGCCTCACACGAGACAACAAGGAGACATCATGACAGTACATCATGGAGGATGGAAGAACTCGAGAGGAGATGGATGAAGACGAACCGTACATCGGAAGTTTGGATGCCGCACCACCACCGTCTTACAATGTTGCCGCCGATGCAAAGAAGGGGTTCCTCCTCTTGTGCGACCCGCCTCCGAGGCAAGGGAGCCGATATGGATGGGAATGGCGGACGACGATCCACAGCTTGATCCTACTGGGAACATTTTCGAGAGATCCCCATGAGGTGGTATGTACCATGTGCAACCGGAGGCAATGTGACAAAGGTATCAAGGTTGGGATGCATATGTTTATCTATTCATGTGGAAGCCCGATCCTACATGCACCATGGCAGATTATACATCAACCGATAGCATCCTTGCATCGTGGAAGCCGAGGTCAACTAAAAACAACACGCAAGTCGCACCGAATAGGCAAATACAATTTGCTTTGGACAACTTACGACGAATTGAGGTTCACGAGAGTCTCGGCATGTGAAGAATATGAGCATTTCTACATGGTAGGGAGGTTTGAGGTAGCCGCCTTAAAGACGTGTTGACTAGCCCAAGTTAGGACAAGACTCATGGACATCATTGGAGAAAACTTCAAGGAAGTTTGAGGAAGCCCCAAAATTGTCGGCAAAGTGTGGTAAGAAGTGAGTGAATATACCAAGAAGAGAGTGTGCAAGGTACATTCCGTGACGGTTATATGAGTAAGTTATAGCAATGATACACCGCGTTATCTAACGCGCATACCAAAAGACGGAAGCAACGTGCGAACATAACGAGTGCATCGTAGAAGGTTTATATTCCAAATTTCCGGATGTAGTAGATTACAATTATGTTTTATGTCAACGTTACGTAAACAAGAAACATTTCAAATTCTTCCAAAATAATATGACAAGAGGTTTTGTATGTATTGAGTAAAATGAAGATGAATATTACAAAGTTTGTTACTAGTGTTTGACTCTCAATGAATGTAATGTACAACACAATGGTCCAAAGATTTACTTTCACTATTGGAAACCAAGTCTTGTGTATTCCCATGTCCCATGTGGAGGCATCACATCTCACATTGAAATTCTTCTCTTTCACTTGGTTTCGAACTGCACCAAAAAGTTATAGTGTGACATTACAGAGTCCCCGTGATATTATAGAGTCTATGTGATATTATAGAATCCGTGTGATAATATGAAGTCCATGTGATATTACAAAGTCCGTGTGATATTATGAAGTCCATGTGATATTACAAAGTCCGTGCGATATTACGAAGTCCAACTTAGAATACAAAGTCCTAGTGATATTACAGAGTACACAAAGCATTCTCAACTACCTCCTATTGTGCCATTTTGCAAGAATATGTCA
>CM073327.1:53656-97408 GCA_037043015.1 Bryum argenteum | reverse complement strand
CTCTCCACAGTCACACAAAGAAGGAATACGATTTGCCGCCTACAAGTCAGCTCTTATCGCCACAATGGCGAAGATCGGCCTATACGCAGATGCACAAACCTCCTCCGTCTCTGAGAACGCCAAACAAAGCACTGAGGAAATGAAGAGGTGATCTCGCTATATTTGAACTCGTTTTCCGCCGAATGTGACAGGTCCGGTCGCCGTCTACGAAGTCAGTCCAATGAATGCGGCCGTCGGCCGTCAGCGTCAGAGGCCGGCGTATAAATTACGTATACGATGTTACGTATTTTGTTTGTGTATACGTATTTCAGTATGTATACATATTCATCTTTGACTCATGGTTACAATGGCGGTTAAGGGTGTTCAATGGTTATTGTTCTTGAGATATTAATCCTCTATTTCTACCATACTTAGAATGCTATGCTCCTCTCTTAATTGTTTCTTAATTGCCATATCCATTTGAAACAAGAAGATTTGATTCCATTTAAGTTATGGGTGTAGACTTCTCGTAGATTAATTGAGTCACTAATCATGGAAATAGTAAAACCGCTTCATTCTATGTAACTTAGTACAATTTGTTGAGCGTAAAAATAAGTTGAAACCATTCTCAAACTTTTCTTACACCTCGATCCGTGGCTAAGACTGAAGCTCTTTCGAAGTCAATGCAAGGCTCTTTCATAACACTCTTGTAGTACAAATGAAGCAATTATAGCAAGGAGATTCTAGATTTCAAACTTGTAACAATAAAAAGATCTTGAAGTTAGTTGACCAATAACCCTATTTATTATATTGACTTGAATGTTTTATTTATAAGAATGAATGTAGTATGAAGATCGGAGTTTTGTTGAATGTTTCGCCAAACTTAGGGGCTCAAAATGAGTGATTGAAAGTAGTCGCGGGAAGTTTGAGCTCAACAAATGAAAGAAAGTTTGGATTTAAGGTAAACAAATAATAATCAAAACTTGATACTATAATTTAAGCAATCAATCTTTGAAGTTAAATAATCAAGAGTGTCTTAGAACTACATTACATAGTGCGCGGACGGTTGAACAACCAAATAAAGCTTTGAGGTCAACGGCCCAAATTGTCTTTTAAAACCTTAGTTGGGCAAGGGCCACGTTGATGGTCGATGGTTGAGAACATTTGAAAGTGCTCACACAAGTACCTCTCGTTTGATAAAATAGTATCTTTTTGACTTCCAATAGCCCAACTTACAACAACGGCGTTATCAATCATTTGCGTCATCTAACATCATTCAACAAAAGTTATTTGGCTTCATATTAGTCTTAACATGGTGACTCAATCAAGATTGACATCCATCGAGATATTAAAAGGTATTTTATTCTCACCATAGTTATCGTTGATGGCGAAGATGTGCATGCTGTACTACCTCTTGGTTACATGCCTTTGCCTCCAATGGCACCCGTGACCAAACAACGCAATAGACCAAATAATCAAAAAACTAGGAATGAACAAAATAGAAAACCAATCAAGGTTTTGATGAACAAACTTGGACACTTGATCCAGTCAACAATTGTGCACATATAAGATTGATTCTTACTTCTTGAAGTTCCAACCATTGTTGGAAGTAGATAATCTTTGAAAAAAGACAAATGTGAAGGGTTTTATTGCAAAAATTACAAAAAAGTACCAACTTTGACGCCAAACAAGATTTCGCATTGGACTCATTGGTGCGGGAATTGAGGAATGATGCTTCAAACAGGCAAATATGAGATGAAGATTCGCCTCTACAAAAAAAAATAATGCGTGATAACGAGAAGATATTAAAGTATTTAATGTTACTTTTCAAATAATCTGATGAATTTGAATTTGATCATTAATTTTCTTTCAATGTATCGAGATCGTAAAGCAGAAAAATTCAAATTGGCAAGGAATGGAATTTTCCATTCGCAATTTCAACCCCATAAAAATCACACTGGCGCAGGTTCTATAATTCTTTTTGATTGAAATGGTGCGATGGTAATGGTTATTTTCAATTGATTGATTAACAAAATTGAAATTCTTAATCGCGACCTTCATAAAGCGAGTATAATCTCACGAAAAAGAAATTAGTTACTATTCGCTTCTCACTAGATAAAGAATGACATCAATATGCAAACTTGAAACAAATCAAATGTACTTCAAAGATTGTGCTTCAGGCGCATTGTGGTTGTGATTAACTTAAATCCCCATGGGCCTTGATGATTCTACAAAAAATGATAACAACCCATTTGAAGAACTTTGAAGAAATTTGAAGAAATTTGAAGAAATTTGAAGAAATTTGAAGAAATTTGAAGAAAATTGAAGAAATTTGAAGAAATGTGAAGAAAATTTCTATGTTTTTAATCGTGTCTACAAATTTCTATGTTGTTGAAATATGTACTGTTGAATTTCTATGTTGTTGAAACATGTTAGCAATTTGGACAATGTCAAGTTACATATAAAGATATTCGGCCTTCGGTTTGTAAATTGCTCACACAAAAGTATCAACAAAGAGTTACTTATCCTCTAAAGGTCCAAGTGTGTTTTTGAGTCTTGAAACCAAAAGCTGCGATTTATTGACCACTTTGTGCAAGTTGAGGTATGATTCAATATATTTTGCTTTTTGATATTTTGATCTGATCATAATTGGTTCCTAAGAAGCAGTATAGTGGGGCGGTTACACTTTGAAGCATATTTGAGCCCGTTCATCAAAAAATCGGTACAATCATCGAAAAGCAATATATCTGACAAGAGAATCATGCGAAAACAACTCAAGTAATCTTTGCGAGTGTAAAGTGGAGCTACTAAGAACATATAGCAACCAGAGAAAATGGAGAACTCAAGCGTGATGATCATGCATTAACAATTTTTAGGGCATTTGATTAGAACATCGCTCTGAAGCGCATAACAAAACAAATGATGACACATCGAGGCTTCATCATCTTTGATCGATTCACGCTATAAATGACAACACGTTTGATTTTTGAACTTAAGAATGAAAGTTTATACAAAATTGATATGAGGCTAGGGACTTCATCGCGAAAAAATTATGAAGGGCGACCATCTCACGGCTTGAGGACCCAAGCTCCACCTCTGGTGTGCGAGCTCTTTCATCACACCTGCAAAACGAATGACAAATGACTTGCTTTGTTTCAGTTGACAATAAATCAACGATCATATATTAGATGATTTTCCACTTTACTTACCTTGAGGTAAGCAGGGTAGGGCATCTCTCCACTGTAACTCTAAGCCTGCGTAAATATCGGTTTTCAGTCCGGTGTTCGGACCCATCTTCTTGACGACGCAATGGCGACCTCATAAAAGTGAACATGGCGTAATCCAAAAGTACAAATGATTCTTAAGTATCGAAATGAGACTCACGATTGAGCATTAAAAATTTGCGGTCGAAGATTTGCGGCGTGGGTTGTGAGGATCGGAAGAGGAATGATCTAGGAAATCTTTGAAGATTCGCGAAGCGTGTGGAGTGAAATGTACGGGAAGCAAGATTGGATGCGCGTGCGGGGAGATGGAGGGTGATGAAGGGGGTGGGATGTGCGAGAAAGGACTAAGGATATATATATATTTTTGAAGCTACGGCCTAGGTTGGTAGTTCTACCTACCACGGCCCGTGTCGATGGCCATGGGCGATAGTGGTGACAATCTCCAATGCTCTTTTGTTTTTCTTTCGTCCGACAAGCGATCAAGGACATTCCTTGGCGCGAGCCTTCACGATTGGGAGCTTGCTCTGGTAAATGTAAATAATACCTTCTCTACGTTCAAAGGAATTTCATCCATTAGGTTTAATTTTTTTGTTCTTTTTTTTAGCTTTTGTCTATCAAAGTGTCAAGCAGTTGTACCATTGATGCGAATCTGGTGACAAATTTGTGGGCCTTCGAACCTGCTGAGTGTACTCTAGGATTTGAAGCAATTCTGCTTGGCAGATAATTCCAAAACATGAATGATGTAGATTCTTATGTTCACAAAGTTAGGGATCCATTTGCCTTTAGGAGTGAGAAAAAAAGCGTTCAAATTAGAATGCATCCATAATGCTACACAAGGGCAATAAAAAATGATACCAGAATGCAATGAACATGCTACAAATTGGCAATGAAAATGCAACGCTGAGTTGATGCAAATCTGCATCATTCATAAAAAGAACTAATGCTTTGCTTACAGTTTCACTTACTTTCTTTCAAAACCAATACTTTATTTACAGTTTCACTTACTTTCTTTAGAAGTGACCCATTTCTGCTGTGTTTTTCATCCATTTTATGAATCAGATTCATAAACAGTTTCAAACCACAAGATGATATTACGTCATTACGTGTATGGAATCGTCAAATTGTTCAAATTAATGTACAAATTGTTCAAATTTTTCAAATTGTTCAAATTAATGTACAAATTGTTCAAATTGTTCAAACTTTCGGTTCATGAAGTTAGGCAATCAGTTCTTTAGCCATACTAACCATGTTGAATCACCAGTTCTCCTCTTTTCATACCAGCAGCTGTGAACCTGATCAGCATTCAAATTGTGCATTAAAAATGAAACCAAAATGCATTGATATTGCAACTTAATTAGTCTTTCTGGTTCATTTTAAAGTGAACCAATGCTTGCTTTTACTCAAAAAATCAATGACTTTCTGTTCGCTCAGTAACCCAAAATTCTGAGGTGCCCCAGTTGACTTTGACATGTACCATATTGACGAATATCAACCTTCAAATGATTTCCCCACGTTTTCTTCTTTTCGTACCAATTGCGGACCTCCAGTGTTCTATCTCTCAAGAATGAGTTCTAAAACTCATAATTCAGAACATTCAACTGCTATTATCCGAATGGATATCATGCATTGTTCAGTCACAAGCTTCTTGAAAGAATGGTTGACATTTCAGCACGCTCAAATTCCTGCTTCAAACCTTTCTTAGAAAACAGAATAATCCACGAGACCCGTCCTCTTCTTTTTTTCTTTTTCTTTTTTTTCTATTTCTCTTCCCCCCACCCCCAAAGTATTAGGATACCGCACACATGAATTGGCCTTAGTTACCCTACTGGAATTCTACCCGAAAGAGGCGGTACTAACTACCTCAATTGCCATTCATGATACTTTCTGCGCTTGGAACCTTCGAACGTGGAGTGAGACAGTAAGTGTATCACACAACATGGTTGTGCGATCTGCTTGCTTTCAAGTCTAGAGCAAGCTTGCAGTACTCCCCTCACTTGTTGGTGTCACATCTGGACTTTTCTTCGAATGCCATATCTGTGAAAAAACCGAGAGATTCTCTCTAATGACGACAATGCAAGGGTTGTTCTCGGCCGCCTGCAACTTGACATTCCCCCTTCCACCAACAATGAAAGCTCCAGTGCCGACGTGACTGGACGCACCAAAACAGCACCATAAGCGTCGACATATCGTGGTCGTCGTCGTCATCATATGGTGGACGGAAAGAAACGAATCCAGTACGTTTGGTGTTACCGATATAGCACTAGTTACGCAGTAGGGAACTCCGCACCGCAGTAGTTACGCTTCAAATGGCTCCTTCCGCGTCAATTTCAACAATCCAAGTTACCACCGGTCCACGGGTACCCACTGGTATAGTGCTACGTAACTATCATGTTTCACAAATAATAATCGCGCGTGGTGTAAGGTCAAATAGGGCCAGAAACAATCATGCGTCTCCACCAGTTTTGTAACGGTACTGGGTTTCCAATATTGCATGCATAACCTCGTTCATGGGCGTTCATGGGCATGCAGCCCAAGCAATTCCCCTCTGAAATCTGGGCCATGTGATCAACAGCCAAAAAGAAAGCTGACGTCTTAACACGTACATACCTCGATTTGATTGTAATGCTATGATCGACAACAGCTTGCTTCATGTCTGACTTCATGAGATCATCAACTTCCTTCCGTCCTTGGCCGAGCATTCATTGGGAACAGATTACTACCGAAACCGCTTGTCATCATTTGCCTCACAGAAAAAATCCTGGAACCTGTAGGATTGAACAGAGTGCACACGGATCAATCTGATGACAACAGAGTCTGCGAATCGTAGGCTTCAGTGCTCTAAATCAAGGCTCTACATCGTCATAGTTACATCAACAGCCCATCCACATTACCGTGATGAAACGGAATTGACGACTTCGGTACCTCGTAATTAGTAGTGGCATGGTTCAATTATGAGCTCAACCTCAGCACGCGGACCGTCTTGCTCGCAAACATGAGAGAGTGAGTGACTACAGCCGAGTTGGAGATACGAAGAAAAGTTCTCGTTGAATTCGAGGCTCATATCCATCCAGTGCATGCACTCGCCCTAAGCAATATGCAGATGAGCATTGAATTCGTTCTTTGGAAGGAACTGTCTAAACTCAAAACCACAAGCTAGAAAATCGTCAATGAACTACAACTTATTGGCATGCTCCTCTGTGGTGTGCACATGGGGCTCAAATTCTCTCATAGCAAACCGCCCGGGGATGATTGAGACTCAAGATATAAGTGAACTACGTCAACATACCTACAAGTAACTTCTACCTCAATGTTTTGGGCTGCATGCAGCCATGCGACAAATGTCGATCCCTAGCGGACTCGTGTAACCCATCCCAAATTTGGAATCCACTTATCTGAATTCCACTGCTTATCAAGAGACTGAGGCTACAGACCGATCATCAACTTACTTGTCTCCTTGGGATGAACGCCCTCCTTGGCCCACGCATTAATTGCAACATTCAGTTGGTACTCCAAGCCCACATGTGCCTGGGAGTTTCATTGATCACTTCGCGCACGCACTGCAGACGCCTTGAAAGCCAGCATGAGGGTCATAATTACCTGCAACACAGCAATTATGCTGGAATCCCAAGGCTATGGAATCGATTGCGCATGAATCAAGCATTCTTGTGTAATCGAATGACAGCCTGTATGCGCTTAATGCACTGTATGCTCGACCGGGGATACTAGAAACAGGACCTACCAGCTCTGCCCCAGTCCTACCAATCTCTCTGCTCCTTTCGGAAGCGCATCACGTATCGGTAAACGATTTGCTATCATTTTCTATTGGAGATACTGCCCGACTCTTGTTCTAGCATATGAATCCTTGCACACTACCCGGGACGCAAGGTTCGTTTCTTGCATGAATCCTAGTACGTTTTTGGAAATATTGTTGAGCGACGTAATCGTTCAAGGGATGCAGTCTAAGCATATGAGCATGCAACCGCTCACTCAGTCATTCACAAGTCCGTGTATACCGAAGTCAACCATGTTCTAAAACATGTCATGAGACTCGGGAACGCACGTCATGAGTCTAGGCTTAGTTTCCACAATCCCGAATCAAACTCTATCAGTTGCAAAAACCCGATGAGTACTGTACAATCCTGCACATGCTTGAAAATGTGATTATTCACTCCACGCACGTCGTCTGGAGACGCCCCAGAAGCCAGCTTGACGGTCATACCTGCAACTTGATAATGCGGGAGAACATCGAGGCGGGACCAAAGTGCATATAACTTGAGCATTCCTGTGTAGTAGAATGTCAAGCATGTGATAATGGCGGATGCTAAACTTGCTGAGGGTACTTGAGAGAAACATCGCAGGTCGACGCTGGATGAACAGGTCCTCCCAACACCTCTGCTCGTTTTACAAGCGCAGCAGGTATCAGTGAATCCATGACTATCACCTCAAGCCTGTGAAGGTGATTGTCGTGATCCAGCGTTGGCACTGGACAACCTGTCGCTCGTCGGGCCCAGAATGAAACGGCCACCTATTGCTCGACTGGGAAGAGGACCTACCAGCTCTGCCCCAGTCCTGCCAATCTCTCTGCTCCTTTCGCAAGCGCATCATGTACGTTTCGGTCAACAATCTGCTATTGGAGATATTGCCCGACTCTTGTTCTAGCAGATGAAACCCTGCACACTACCTAGGACGCAGGGGGTCCGTTTCTTGCACGAATCTTTCTTAGTACGTTTTTGGAAATATTGTGGAACGACGTAATCGTCCAAGGGATGCGGGTCTAAGCATGAGCATGCAACCGCTCACTCAGTCATTCACAAGTCCGTGTATACCGAAGTCAACCATGTTCTAAATAATGTCATGAAACTCGGGAACGCACGTAGACTTTCTAGGCTTAGTTACTTGAAGAGCAAGGGTCGGGTATGTCCTCGGCGTGGCAAACTCATTCTCCAGATTCTTCTTATTTATGACATTGAAGTTACGGCACGAATATGCTGCGGACAAAAAAAGCGCCATCTCAACTACTAAGGTACGTTTTCGACTGTAACAAATACTTGAAAACTGTAATACGTATGAGTGTTAATCCCTGCCCAGACTCGCGAACGGGACTGCTAGCTCGTGACAATTCGATTCACCAAATCAATGCGAGACCAAACAACAGCGTCTACATATGCCGGCAGAGACAAAAATATAAGAAGGCCAATCTATCACAACCTAATAGATCCTATGTTGACCAGAGACTTGAATAGTCCTCAACGTACAACCACACATACCAGAGAATGATCTTACGATTACCTTACCTGTTTCCTCGCCCTTGCATCTCAATTGATCCGCACGAAGTTTTCGATACTCTGCACACCGTCACACAGCAAGGAATATGACATATTCAGACAACAAACTTCCATGTTTATCGGGTCAAGTCCTCGAAATTTCCAAGACCTGGAAATCTTTGGTATTGGCACTGGAGAACCTGTCGCTCATCGGGCACAGAATGAAGCGGCCACCTGACTCTTAGGGGCAACATTCTGCGAATTTACTCTGTAAAAACACATGTTCATCTCTCCCGTAAGCCTCAGCTCTTATCGCCACAATGGCGAAGATCGGCCCCTTACGCAGATGCACAAACCTCCTCCGTCTCTGAGAACGCCATCCGAAGCACTCAGGAAATGAAGCGAAGTGATCATTTCATGGGTGCTACCGTATTCGAACTCGTTTTCCCGCCGAATGTGACAGGTGACCGGTCGCCGTCTACGAGTCGTCAATGAATGCGGCCGTCGGCCGTCAGCGTCAGAGGCCGGCGGCGTATAAATTACGTATACGATGTACGTATTTTGTTGTGTATACGTATTTCAGTATGTATACATATTTCATCTTTGACTCATGGTTACAATGACGGTTAAGGGTGTTCAATGGTTATTGTTCTTGAGATCTATTAATCCTCTACTCTTCTGCCACTTAGGGAATACTATGCTCCTCTCTTAATTGTTTCTTAATTGCCATATCCATTTTAGAGTATGAAGATTTGATTTCCATTTAAGTTATGGGTGTAGACTTCTCATAGTTAATTGGTCACTAAAAGAAATCATGGAAATAGTAAAACCCTTTCATTTCTATGTAACTTAGTACAATTTGTTCGGAAGCATAAAATAAGTTGAAACCATTTACTCAAACTTTTCTTACCTCGATCCAAGTAAACTCGGGCCAAGCTCTTTCAAGTCAATGCAAGGCTCTCATAACACTCTTGTAGTACAAAATGAAGCAATTATAGCAAAGGAGATTCTAAGATTTCAAACTTGTAACAATAAGATCTTGAAGTTAGTTGACCAATAACCCTATTTATTATATTGACTTGAATGTTTTATTTATAAGAATGAATGTAGTCATGAAGATCATAGGGTTTGTTGAATGTTTCGCCAAACTTGGGGCTCAAAATGAGTGATTGAAAGTAGTCGGGGAAGTTTGAGCTCAACAAATGAAAGAAAGTTTGATTTAAGGTAAACAAATAATAATCAAAACTTGATACTATAATTGTCACTAATCAATCTTTGAGAAGTTCACAAATCAAGAGTGTCTTAGAACTACATTACATAGTGCGGGACGGTTGAACAACCAAATAAAGCTTTGAGGTCAACGGCCCAAAATTGTACTAAAACCTTAGTTGGGCAAGGGCCACGTTGATGGTCGATGGTTGAGAACATTTGAGAAAGTGCTCACACAAGAGTACCTACTCGTTTGATAAAATAGTATCTTTTTGACTTCCAATAACCAACTTACAACAACGCGTTATCAATCATTTCGTCATCTAACATCATTCAACAAGAGTTATTTGGCTTCCACATATTAGTCTTAACATGGTGACTCAATCAAAGATTGACATCCATCAAGGATATTAAAAGGTATTTTTATTCTCACCATAGTTATCGTTGATGGCAAGAAGATGTGCATGCTTTGTACTACCTCTTGGTTACATGCCTTTGCCTCCAATGGCACCGTGACCAAGCAACACAATAGACCAAATAATCAAAAAACTAGGAATGAACAAAATAGAAAACCAATCAAGGTTTTGATGAACAAACTTGGACACTTGATCCGTCAACAATTGTGCACACATATAAGATTGATTCTTACTTCTTGAAGTTCCAACCATTGTTGGAAGTAGATAATCTTTGAAAAAAAGACAAATGTGAAGGGTTTTTATTGCAAAAATTACAAAAAAGTACCAACTTTGACACCAAACAAGATTTCACATTGGACTCATTGGTGCAGGAATTGAGGAATGATGCTTCAAACAAGGCAAATCTGCAGATGAAGATTCGCCTACCCAAAAAAAAATAATGCAGTGATAACAGAAGATATTAAAGTATTTAATGTTACTTTTCAAATAATCTGATGAATTTGAATTTGATCATTAATTTTCTTTCAATGTATCGAGATCATAAAACAGAAAAATTCAAATTGGCAAGGAATGGAATTTTCCATTCACAATTTCAACCCCATAAAAATCACACTGGCCACAGGTTCTATAATTCTTTTTTGATTGAAATGAAATGCTGATGGTAATGGTTATTTTCAATTGATTGATTCACAACAAAATTGAAATTCTTAATCACAGCCTTCATCTGAGCAGTATAATCTCTGAAAAAGAAATTAGTTACTATTCCTTGCTCACTAGATAAAGAATGACATCAATATGCAAACTTGAAACAAATCAAATGTACTTCAAAGATTGTGCTTCCCAGGCACATTGTGGTTGTGATTAACTTAAATCCCACCGGGCCTTGATGATTCTACAAAAAATGATAACAACCCATTTGAAGAACTTTGAAGAAATTTGAAGAAATTTGAAGAAATTTGAAGAAATTTGAAGAAATTTGAAGAAAATTGAAGAAATTTGAAGAAATGTGAAGAAAATTTCTATGTTTTTGGTCGTGTCTACAAATTTCTATGTTGTTGAAATATGTACCTTTGAATTTCTATGTTGTTGAAACATGTTAGCAATTTGGACAATGTCAAGTTACATATAAAGATATTCGGCCTTTCGGTTTTGTAAATTGCTCACACAAAAGTATCAACAAAAGAGTTACTTATCCTCTAAAGGTCAAAGTGTGTTTTTGAGTCTTGAAACCAAAAGCTGCGATTTATTGACCACTTTGTGCAAGTTGAGGTATGATTCAATATATTTTTGCTTTTTGATATTTTGATCACGATCATAATTGGTTCTAAGAAAGCAGTATAGTGGGGCGGTTACACTTTGAAGCATATTTGAGCCCGTTCATCAAAAAATCGGTACAATCATCAAAAACGGTATATCTGACAAGAGAATCATGCGAAAACAACTCAAGTAATGATCTGCGAGTGTAAAGTGGAGCTACTAAGAACATATAGCAACCGAGAAAATGGAGAACTCAAAGCGATGATCATGCATTAACAATTTTTCGGGCATTTGATTAGAACATCGCTCAAAGCGCACATAACAAAACAAATGATGACACATCGAGGCTTCATCATCTTTGATCGATTCACGCTATAAATGACAACACGTTTGATTTTTTGAACTTAAGAATGAAAGTTTCCTACAAAATTGATATGAGGCTAGGGACTTCATCACGAAAAAATTATGAAGGGCGACCATCTCACGGCTTGAGGACCCAAGCTCCACCTGCGGTGTGTGAGCTCTTTCATCACTGCAAAACGAATGACAAATGACTTAGCCCTTTGTTTCCAGTTGACAATAAATCAGCGATCATATATTAGATGATTTTCCACTTTACTTACCTTGAGGTAAGCGGGAGGGGGCATCTCTCCACTGTAACTCTAAGCAGCTGCATAAATATCGGTTTTCAAGTCGGTGTTCGGACCCATCTTCTTCAATGACGCAATGACGACCTCCTCATAAAAGTGAACATGGCGTAATCCAAAAGTACAAATGATTCTTAAGTATCGGAAATGAGACTCACGATTGAGCATTAAAAATTTGCGGTCGAAGATTTGCGGCTGTGGGTTGTGAGGATCGGAAGAGGAATGATCTAGGAAATCTTTGAAGATTCGCGAAGCGTGTGGAGTGAAATGTACGGGAAGCAAGATTGGATGCGCGTGCGGGGAGATGGAGGGTGATGAAGGGGGTGGGATGTACGAGAAAGGACTAAGGATATATATATATTTTTGAAGCTACGGCCTAGGTTGGTAGTTTACCTACCACGGCCGGCGTGTCGATGGCCATGGGCGATAGTGGTGACAATCTCAATGCTCTTTTGTTTTTCTTTCGTCCGACAAGCGATCAAGGACATTCCTTCACGCGAGAGCCTTCACGATTGGGAGCTTGCTCTGGTAAATGTAAATAATACCTTCTCTACGTTCAAAGAATTTCATCGTGGGTTTAATTTTTTTGTTCTTTTTTTTAGCTTTTGTCTATCAAAGTGTCAAGCAGTTGTACCATTGATGCGAATCTGGTGACAAATTTGTGGGCCTTGAACTTCTTGAGTGTACTCTAGGATTTGAAGCAGTGCAGCAGCGAGATAATTCCAAAACATGAATGATGTAGATTCTTATGTTCACAAAGTTAGGGATCCATTTGCCTTTAGGAGTGAGAAAAAAAGCGTTCAAATTAGAATGCATCCATAATGCTACACAAGGGCAATAAAAAATGATACCAGAATGCAATGAACATGCTACAAATTGGCAATGAAAATGCAACGGCTGAGTTGATGCAAATCTGCATCATTCATAAAAAGAACTAATGCTTTGCTTACATTTTCACTTACTTTCTTTCAAAACCAATACTTTATTTACATTTCACTTACTTTCTTTAGAAGTGACCCATTTCTGCTGTGTTTTTCATCCATTTTATGAATCAGATTCATAAACAGTTTCAAACCACAAGATGATATTACGTCATTACGTGTATGGAATCGTCAAATTGTTCAAATTAATGTACAAATTGTTCAAATTTTTCAAATTGTTCAAATTAATGTACAAATTGTTCAAATTGTTCAAACTTTCGGTTCATGAAGTTAGGCAATCAGTTCTTTAGCCATACTAACCATGTTGAATCACCAGTTCTCCTCTTTTCATACCAGCAGCTGTGAACCTGATCAGCATTCAAATTGTGCATTAAAAATGAAACCAAAATGCATTGATATTGCAACTTAATTAGTCTTTCTGGTTCATTTTAAAGTGAACCAATGCTTGCTTTTACTCAAAAAATCAATGACTTTCTGTTCGCTCGGTAACCCAAAATTCTGAGGTGCCCCAGTTGACTTTGACATGTACCATATTGACGAATATCAACCTTCAAATGATTTCCCCACGTTTTCTTCTTTTCGTACCAATTGCGGACCTCCAGTGTTCTATCTCTCAAGAATGAGTTCTAAAACTCATAATTCAGAACATTCAACTGCTATTATCCGAATGGATATCATGCATTGTTCAGTCACAAGCTTCTTGAAAGAATGGTTGACATTTCAGCACGCTCAAATTCCTGCTTCAAACCTTTCTTAGAAAACAGAATAATCCACGAGACCCGTCCTCTTCTTTTTTTCTTTTTCTTTTTTTCTATTTCTCTTCCCCCACCCCCAAAGTATTAGGATACCGCACACATGAATTGGCCTTAGTTACCCTACTGGAATTCTACCCGAAAGAGGCGGTACTAACTACCTCAATTGCCATTCATGATACTTTCTGCGCTTGGAACCTTCGAACGTGGGTGAGACAGTAAGTGTATCACACAACATGGTTGTGCGATCTGCTTGCTTTCAAGTCTAGAGCAAGCTTGCAGTACTCCCCTCACTTGTTGGTGTCACATCTGGACTTTTCTTCGAATGCCATATCTGTGAAAAAACCGAGAGATTCTCTCTAATGACGACAATGCAAGGGTTGTTCTCGGCCGCCTGCAACTTGACATTCCCCCTTCCACCAACAATGAAAGCTCCAGTGCCGACGTGACTGGACGCACCAAAACAGCACCATAAGCGTCGACATATCGTGGTCGTCGTCGTCATCATATGGTGGACGGAAAGAAACGAATCCAGTACGTTTGGTGTTACCGATATAGCACTAGTTACGCAGTAGGGAACTCCGCACCGCAGTAGTTACGCTTCAAATGGCTCCTTCCGCGTCAATTTCAACAATCAAGTTACCACCGGTCCACGGGTACCCACTGGTATAGTGCTACGTAACTATCATGTTTCACAAATAATAATCGCGCGTGGTGTAAGGTCAAATAGGGCCAGAAACAATCATGCGTCTCCACCAGTTTTGTAACGGTACTGGGTTTCCAATATTGCATGCATAACCTCGTTCATGGGCGTTCATGGGCATGCAGCCCAAGCAATTCCCCTCTGAAATCTGGGCCATGTGATCAACAGCCAAAAAGAAAGCTGACGTCTTAACACGTACATACCTCGATTTGATTGTAATGCTATGATCGACAACAGCTTGCTTCATGTCTGACTTCATGAGATCATCAACTTCCTTCCGTCCTTGGCCGAGCATTCATTGGGAACAGATTACTACCGAAACCGCTTGTCATCATTTGCCTCACAGAAAAAATCCTGGAACCTGTAGGATTGAACAGAGTGCACACGGATCAATCTGATGACAACAGAGTCTGCGAATCGTAGGCTTCAGTGCTCTAAATCAAGGCTCTACATCGTCATAGTTACATCAACAGCCCATCCACATTACCGTGATGAAACGGAATTGACGACTTCGGTACCTCGTAATTAGTAGTGGCATGGTTCAATTATGAGCTCAACCTCAGCACGCGGACCGTCTTGCTCGCAAACATGAGAGAGTGAGTGACTACAGCCGAGTTGGAGATACGAAGAAAAGTTCTCGTTGAATTCGAGGCTCATATCCATCCAGTGCATGCACTCGCCCTAAGCTTAATATGCAGATGAGCATTGAATTCGTTCTTTGGAAGGAACTGTCTAAACTCAAAACCACAAGCTAGAAAATCGTCAATGAACTACAACTTATTGGCATGCTCCTCTGTGGTGTGCACATGGGGCTCAAATTCTCTCATAGCAAACCGCCCGGGGATGATTGAGACTCAAGATATAAGTGAACTACGTCAACATACCTACAAGTAACTTCTACCTCAATGTTTTGGGCTGCATGCAGCCATGCGACAAATGTCGATCCCTAGCGGACTCGTGTAACCCATCCCAAATTTGGAATCCACTTATCTGAATTCCACTGCTTATCAAGAGACTGAGGCTACAGACCGATCATCAACTTACTTGTCTCCTTGGGATGAACGCCCTCCTTGGCCCACGCATTAATTGCAACATTCAGTTGGTACTCCAAGCCCACATGTGCCTGGGAGTTTCATTGATCACTTCGCGCACGCACTGCAGACGCCTTGAAAGCCAGCATGAGGGTCATAATTACCTGCAACACAGCAATTATGCTGGAATCCCAAGGCTATGGAATCGATTGCGCATGAATCAAGCATTCTTGTGTAATCGAATGACAGCCTGTATGCGCTTAATGCACTGTATGCTCGACCGGGGATACTAGAAACAGGACCTACCAGCTCTGCCCCAGTCCTACCAATCTCTCTGCTCCTTTCGGAAGCGCATCACGTATCGGTAAACGATTTGCTATCATTTTCTATTGGAGATACTGCCCGACTCTTGTTCTAGCATATGAATCCTTGCACACTACCCGGGACGCAAGGTTCGTTTCTTGCATGAATCCTAGTACGTTTTTGGAAATATTGTTGAGCGACGTAATCGTTCAAGGGATGCAGTCTAAGCATATGAGCATGCAACCGCTCACTCAGTCATTCACAAGTCCGTGTATACCGAAGTCAACCATGTTCTAAAACATGTCATGAGACTCGGGAACGCACGTCATGAGTCTAGGCTTAGTTTCCACAATCCCGAATCAAACTCTATCAGTTGCAAAAACCCGATGAGTACTGTACAATCCTGCACATGCTTGAAAATGTGATTATTCACTCCACGCACGTCGTCTGGAGACGCCCCAGAAGCCAGCTTGACGGTCATACCTGCAACTTGATAATGCGGGAGAACATCGAGGCGGGACCAAGTGCATATAACTTGAGCATTCCTGTGTAGTAGAATGTCAAGCATGTGATAATGGCGGATGCTAAACTTGCTGAGGTACTTGAGAGAAACATCGCAGGTCGACGCTGGATGAACAGGTCCTCCCAACACCTCTGCTCGTTTTACAAGCGCAGCAGGTATCAGTGAATCCATGACTATCACCTCAAGCCTGTGAAGGTGATTGTCGTGATCCAGCGTTGGCACTGGACAACCTGTCGCTCGTCGGGCCCAGAATGAAACGGCCACCTATTGCTCGACTGGGGAAGAGGACCTACCAGCTCTGCCCCAGTCCTGCCAATCTCTCTGCTCCTTTCGCAAGCGCATCATGTACGTTTCGGTCAACAATCTGCTATTGGAGATATTGCCCGACTCTTGTTCTAGCAGATGAAACCCTGCACACTACCTAGGACGCAGGGGGTCCGTTTCTTGCACGAATCTTTCTTAGTACGTTTTTGGAAATATTGTGGAACGACGTAATCGTCAAAGGGATGCGGGTCTAAGCATGAGCATGCAACCGCTCACTCAGTCATTCACAAGTCCGTGTATACCGAAGTCAACCATGTTCTAAATAATGTCATGAAACTCGGGAACGCACGTAGACTTTCTAGGCTTAGTTACTTGAAGAGCAAGGGTCGGGTATGTCCTCGGCGTGGCAAACTCATTCTCAGATTCTTCTTATTTATGACATTGAAGTTACGGCACGAATATGCTGCGGACAAAAAAGCGCCATCTCAACTACTAAGGTACGTTTTCGACTGTAACAAATACTTGAAAACTGTAATACGTATGAGAGTGTTAATCCCCTGCCCAGACTCGCGAACGGGACTGCTAGCTCGTGACAATTCGATTCACCAAATCAATGCGAGACCAAACAACAGCGTCTACATATGCCGGCAGAGACAAAAATATAAGAAGGCCAATCTATCACAACCTAATAGATCCTATGTTGACCAGAGACTTGAATAGTCCTCAACGTACAACCACACATACAGAGAATGATCTTACGATTACCTTACCTGTTTCCTCGCCCTTGCATCTCAATTGATCCGCACGAAGTTTTTCGATACTCTGCACACCCGTCACACAGCAAGGAATATGACATATTCAGACAACAAACTTCCATGTTTATCAGGTCAAGTCCTCGAAATTTCCAAGACCTGGAAATCTTTGGTATTGGCACTGGAGAACCTGTCGCTCATCGGGCACAGAATGAAGCGGCCACCTGACTCTTAGGGGCAACATTCTGCGAATTTACTCTGTAAAAACACATGTTCATCTCTCCCGTAAGCCTCAGCTCTTATCGCCACAATGGCGAAGATCGGCCCCTTACGCAGATGCACAAACCTCCTCCGTCTCTGAGAACGCCATCCGAAGCACTCAGGAAATGAAGCGAAGTGATCATTTCATGGGTGCTACCGTATTCGAACTCGTTTTCCCGCCGAATGTGACAGGTGACCGGTCGCCGTCTACGAGTCGTCAATGAATGCGGCCGTCGGCCGTCAGCGTCAGAGGCCGGCGGCGTATAAATTACGTATACGATGTACGTATTTTGTTGTGTATACGTATTTCAGTATGTATACATATTTCATCTTTGACTCATGGTTACAATGACGGTTAAGGGTGTTCAATGGTTATTGTTCTTGAGATCTATTAATCCTCTACTCTTACTGCCACTTAGGGAATACTATGCTCCTCTCTTAATTGTTTCTTAATTGCCATATCCATTTAGAGTATGAAGATTTGATTTCCATTTAAGTTATGGGTGTAGACTTCTCATAGTTAATTGGTCACTAAAAGAAATCATGGAAATAGTAAAACCCTTTCATTTCTATGTAACTTAGTACAATTTGTTCGGAAGCATAAAATAAGTTGAAACCATTTACTCAAACTTTTCTTACCTCGATCAAGTAAACTCGGGCCAAGCTCTTTCAAGTCAATGCAAGGCTCTCATAACACTCTTGTAGTACAAAATGAAGCAATTATAGCAAAGGAGATTCTAAGATTTCAAACTTGTAACAATAAGATCTTGAAGTTAGTTGACCAATAACCCTATTTATTATATTGACTTGAATGTTTTATTTATAAGAATGAATGTAGTCATGAAGATCATAGGGTTTGTTGAATGTTTCGCCAAACTTGGGGCTCAAAATGAGTGATTGAAAGTAGTCGGGGAAGTTTGAGCTCAACAAATGAAAGAAAGTTTGATTTAAGGTAAACAAATAATAATCAAAACTTGATACTATAATTGTCAAACTAATCAATCTTTGAGAAGTTCACAAATCAAGAGTGTCTTAGAACTACATTACATAGTGCGCGGACGGTTGAACAACCAAATAAAGCTTTGAGGTCAACGGCCCAAAATTGTACTAAAACCTTAGTTGGGCAAGGGCCACGTTGATGGTCGATGGTTGAGAACATTTGAGAAAGTGCTTTCACACAAGAGTACCTACTCGTTTGATAAAATAGTATCTTTTTGACTTCCAATAGCCAACTTACAACAACGCGTTATCAATCATTTGCGTCATCTAACATCATTCAACAAGAGTTATTTGGCTTCCATATATTAGTCTTAACATGAGTGACTCAATCAAAGATTGACATCCATCAAGGATATTAAAAAGGTATTTTTATTCTCACCATAGTTATCGTTGATGGCAAGAAGATGTGCATGCTTTGTACTACCTCTTGGTTACATGCCTTTGCCTCCAATGGCACCGTGACCAAGCAACACAATAGACCAAATAATCAAAAAACTAGGAATGAACAAAATAGAAAACCAATCAAGGTTTTGATGAACAAACTTGGACACTTGATCCAGTC
This sequence comes from Bryum argenteum, assembly GCA_037043015.1. NCBI lineage: Eukaryota > Viridiplantae > Streptophyta > Bryopsida > Bryales > Bryaceae > Bryum > Bryum argenteum. Next base: position 78,321 of record CM073327.1, on the reverse strand, counting down.
AACAATTGTGCACACATATAAGATTGATTCTTACTTCTTGAAGTTCCAACCATTGTTGGAAGTAGATAATCTTTGAAAAAAAGACAAATGTGAAGGGTTTTTATTGCAAAAATTACAAAAAAGTACCAACTTTGACACCAAACAAGATTTCACATTGGACTCATTGGTGCGCGGAATTGAGGAATGATGCTTCAAACAAGGCAAATCTGCGATGAAGATTCGCCTACCCAAAAAAAAAAAAATAATGCGGTGATAACGAAAGATATTAAAGTATTTAATGTTACTTTTCAAATAATCGATGAATTTGAATTTGATCATTAATTTTCTTTCAATGTATCGAGATCATAAAGCAGAAAAATTCAAATTGGCAAGGAATGGAATTTTCCATTCACAATTTCAACCCCATAAAAATCACACTGGCCAGGTTCTATAATTCTTTTTTGATTGAAATGAATGCTGATGGTAATGGTTATTTTCAATTGATTGATTCACAACAAAATTGAAATTCTTAATCGCGACCTTCATCGAAAGCGGTATAATCTCTGAAAAAGAAATTAGTTACTATTCCTTGCTCACTAGATAAAGAATGACATCAATATGCAAACTTGAAACAAATCAAATGTACTTCAAAGATTGTGCTTCCCAGGCACATTGTGGTTGTGATTAACTTAAATCCCACAGGGCCTTGATGATTCTACAAAAAATGATAACAACCCATTTGAAGAACTTTGAAGAAATTTGAAGAAATTTGAAGAAATTTGAAGAAATTTGAAGAAATTTGAAGAAAATTGAAGAAATTTGAAGAAATGTGAAGAAAATTTCTATGTTTTTGGTCGTGTCTACAAATTTCTATGTTGTTGAAATATGTGTACCTTTGAATTTCTATGTTGTTGAAACATGTTAGCAATTTGGACAATGTCAAGTTACATATAAAGATATTCGGCCTTTCGGTTTTGTAAATTGCTCACACAAAAGTATCAACAAAGAGTTACTTATCCTCTAAAGGTCAAGTGTGTTTTTGAGTCTTGAAACCAAAAGCTGCGATTTATTGACCACTTTGTGCAAGTTGAGGTATGATTCAATATATTTTTGCTTTTTGATATTTTGATCTTGATCATAATGGTTCTAAGAAAGCAGTATAGTGGGGCGGTTACACTTTGAAGCATATTTGAGCCCGTTCATCAAAAAATCGTACAATCATCAAAAAAAGGCAGTATATCTGACAAGAGAATCATGCGAAAACAACTCAAGTAATCTCTTGCGAGTGTGTAAAGTGGAGCTACTAAGAACATATAGCAACCAGAAAATGGAGAACTCAAAGCGATGATCATGCATTAACAATTTTTCGGGCATTTGATTAGAACATCGCTCGCGCACATAACAAAACAAATGATGACACATCGAGGCTTCATCATCTTTGATCGATTCACGCTATAAATGACAACACGTTTGATTTTTGAACTTAAGAATGAAAGTTTCCTACAAAATTGATATGAGGCTAGGGACTTCATCACGAAAAAATTATGAAGGGCGACCATCTCACGGCTTGAGGACCCAAGCTCCACCTGCAGTGTGCGAGCTCTTTCATCACACCAAAAGCGAATGACAAATGACTTAGCCTTTGTTTCCAGTTGACAATAAATCAACGATCATATATTAGATGATTTTCCACTTTACTTACCTTGAGGTAAGCGAGGGTGGGGCATCTCTCCTGTAACTCTAAGCAGCTGCATAAATATCGGTTTTCCGAAGTCGGTGTTCGGACCCATCTTCTTCAATGACGCAATGACGACCTCCCTTAAAAGTGAACATGGCGTAATCCAAAAGTACAAATGATTCTTAAGTATCGGGAAATGAGACTCACGATTGAGCATTAAAAATTTGCGGTCGAAGATTTGCGTTGTGGGTTGTGAGGATCGGAAGAGGAATGATCTAGGAAATCTTTGAAGATTCGCGAAGCGTGTGGAGTGAAATGTACGGGAAGCAAGATTGGATGCGCGTGCGGGAGATGGAGGGTGATGAAGGGGGTGGGATGTACGAGAAAAGGACTAAGGATATATATATATTTTTGAAGCTACGGCCTAGGTTGGTAGTTTACCTACCACGGCCGGCGTGTCGATGGCCATGGGCGATAGTGGTGACAATCTCAATGCTCTTTTGTTTTTCTTTCGTCCGACCAAGCGATCAAGGACATTCCTTCATGAGCCTTCACGATTGGGAGCTTGCTCACGGTAAATGTAAATAATACCTTCTCTACGTTCAAAGAATTTCATCGTGGGTTTAATTTTTTGTTCTTTTTTTAGCTTTTGTCTATCAAAGTGTCAAGCAGTTGTACCATTGATGCGAATCGGTGACAAATTTGTGGGCCTTGAACTTTCTTGAGTGTACTCTAGGATTTGAAGCAGTGCAGCAGCGAGATAATTCCAAAACATGAATGATGTAGATTCTTATGTTCACAAAGTTAGGGATCCATTTGCCTTTAGGAGTGAGAAAAAAAAGCGTTCAAATTAGAATGCATCCATAATGCTACACAAGGGCAATAAAAAATGATACGAGAATGCAATGAACATGCTACAAATTGGCAATGAAAATGCAACGGCGAGTTGATGCAAATCTGCATCATTCATAAAAAGAACTAATGCTTTGCTTACGATTTCACTTACTTTCTTTCAAAACCAATACTTTATTTACATTTCACTTACTTTCTTTAGAAGTGACCCATTTCTGCTGTGTTTTTCATCCATTTTATGAATCGATTCATAAACAGATTTCAAACCACAAGATGATATTACGTCATTACGTGTATGGAATCGTCAAATTGTTCAAATTAATGTACAAATTGTTCAAATTTTTCAAATTGTTCAAATTAATGTACAAATTGTTCAAATTGTTCAAACTTTCGGTTCATGAAGTTAGGCAATCAGTTCTTTAGCCATACTAACCATGTTGAATCACCAGTTCTCCTCTTTTCATACCAGCAGCTGTGAACCTGATCAGCATTCAAATTGTGCATTAAAAATGAAACCAAAATGCATTGATATTGCAACTTAATTAGTCTTTCTGGTTCATTTTAAAGTGAACCAATGCTTGCTTTTACTCAAAAAATCAATGACTTTCTGTTCGCTCGGTAACCCAAAATTCTGAGGTGCCCCAGTTGACTTTGACATGTACCATATTGACGAATATCAACCTTCAAATGATTTCCCCACGTTTTCTTCTTTTCGTACCAATTGCGGACCTCCAGTGTTCTATCTCTCAAGAATGAGTTCTAAAACTCATAATTCAGAACATTCAACTGCTATTATCCGAATGGATATCATGCATTGTTCAGTCACAAGCTTCTTGAAAGAATGGTTGACATTTCAGCACGCTCAAATTCCTGCTTCAAACCTTTCTTAGAAAACAGAATAATCCACGAGACCCGTCCTCTTCTTTTTTTCTTTTTCTTTTTTTCTATTTCTCTTCCCCCCACCCCCAAAGTATTAGGATACCGCACACATGAATTGGCCTTAGTTACCCTACTGGAATTCTACCCGAAAGAGGCGGTACTAACTACCTCAATTGCCATTCATGATACTTTCTGCGCTTGGAACCTTCGAACGTGGAGTGAGACAGTAAGTGTATCACACAACATGGTTGTGCGATCTGCTTGCTTTCAAGTCTAGAGAAAGCTTGCAGTACTCCCCTCACTTGTTGGTGTCACATCTGGACTTTTCTTCGAATGCCATATCTGTGAAAAAACCGAGAGATTCTCTCTAATGACGACAATGCAAGGGTTGTTCTCGGCCGCCTGCAACTTGACATTCCCCCTTCCACCAACAATGAAAGCTCCAGTGCCGACGTGACTGGACGCACCAAAACAGCACCATAAGCGTCGACATATCGTGGTCGTCGTCGTCATCATATGGTGGACGGAAAGAAACGAATCCAGTACGTTTGGTGTTACCGATATAGCACTAGTTACGCAGTAGGGAACTCCGCACCGCAGTAGTTACGCTTCAAATGGCTCCTTCCGCGTCAATTTCAACAATCCAAGTTACCACCGGTCCACGGGTACCCACTGGTATAGTGCTACGTAACTATCATGTTTCACAAATAATAATCGCGCGTGGTGTAAGGTCAAATAGGGCCAGAAACAATCATGCGTCTCCACCAGTTTTGTAACGGTACTGGGTTTCCAATATTGCATGCATAACCTCGTTCATGGGCGTTCATGGGCATGCAGCCCAAGCAATTCCCCTCTGAAATCTGGGCCATGTGATCAACAGCCAAAAAGAAAGCTGACGTCTTAACACGTACATACCTCGATTTGATTGTAATGCTATGATCGACAACAGCTTGCTTCATGTCTGACTTCATGAGATCATCAACTTCCTTCCGTCCTTGGCCGAGCATTCATTGGGAACAGATTACTACCGAAACCGCTTGTCATCATTTGCCTCACAGAAAAAATCCTGGAACCTGTAGGATTGAACAGAGTGCACACGGATCAATCTGATGACAACAGAGTCTGCGAATCGTAGGCTTCAGTGCTCTAAATCAAGGCTCTACATCGTCATAGTTACATCAACAGCCCATCCACATTACCGTGATGAAACGGAATTGACGACTTCGGTACCTCGTAATTAGTAGTGGCATGGTTCAATTATGAGCTCAACCTCAGCACGCGGACCGTCTTGCTCGCAAACATGAGAGAGTGAGTGACTACAGCCGAGTTGGAGATACGAAGAAAAGTTCTCGTTGAATTCGAGGCTCATATCCATCCAGTGCATGCACTCGCCCTAAGCTTAATATGCAGATGAGCATTGAATTCGTTCTTTGGAAGGAACTGTCTAAACTCAAAACCACAAGCTAGAAAATCGTCAATGAACTACAACTTATTGGCATGCTCCTCTGTGGTGTGCACATGGGGCTCAAATTCTCTCATAGCAAACCGCCCGGGGATGATTGAGACTCAAGATATAAGTGAACTACGTCAACATACCTACAAGTAACTTCTACCTCAATGTTTTGGGCTGCATGCAGCCATGCGACAAATGTCGATCCCTAGCGGACTCGTGTAACCCATCCCAAATTTGGAATCCACTTATCTGAATTCCACTGCTTATCAAGAGACTGAGGCTACAGACCGATCATCAACTTACTTGTCTCCTTGGGATGAACGCCCTCCTTGGCCCACGCATTAATTGCAACATTCAGTTGGTACTCCAAGCCCACATGTGCCTGGGAGTTTCATTGATCACTTCGCGCACGCACTGCAGACGCCTTGAAAGCCAGCATGAGGTCATAATTACCTGCAACACAGCAATTATGCTGGAATCCCAAGGCTATGGAATCGATTGCGCATGAATCAAGCATTCTTGTGTAATCGAATGACAGCCTGTATGCGCTTAATGCACTGTATGCTCGACCGGGGATACTAGAAACAGGACCTACCAGCTCTGCCCCAGTCCTACCAATCTCTCTGCTCCTTTCGGAAGCGCATCACGTATCGGTAAACGATTTGCTATCATTTTCTATTGGAGATACTGCCCGACTCTTGTTCTAGCATATGAATCCTTGCACACTACCCGGGACGCAAGGTTCGTTTCTTGCATGAATCCTAGTACGTTTTGGAAATATTGTTGAGCGACGTAATCGTTCAAGGGATGCGGTCTAAGCATATGAGCATGCAACCGCTCACTCAGTCATTCACAAGTCCGTGTATACCGAAGTCAACCATGTTCTAAAACATGTCATGAGACTCGGGAACGCACGTCATGAGTCTAGGCTTAGTTTCCACAATCCCGAATCAAACTCTATCAGTTGCAAAAACCCGATGAGTACTGTACAATCCTGCACATGCTTGAAAATGTGATTATTCACTCCACGCACGTCGTCTGGAGACGCCCCAGAAGCCAGCTTGACGGTCATACCTGCAACTTGATAATGCGGGAGAACATCGAGGCGGGACCAAAGTGCATATAACTTGAGCATTCCTGTGTAGTAGAATGTCAAGCATGTGATAATGGCGGATGCTAAACTTGCTGAGGGTACTTGAGAGAAACATCGCAGGTCGACGCTGGATGAACAGGTCCTCCCAACACCTCTGCTCGTTTTACAAGCGCAGCAGGTATCAGTGAATCCATGACTATCACCTCAAGCCTGTGAAGGTGATTGTCGTGATCCAGCGTTGGCACTGGACAACCTGTCGCTCGTCGGGCCCAGAATGAAACGGCCACCTATTGCTCGACTGGGGAAGAGGACCTACCAGCTCTGCCCCAGTCCTGCCAATCTCTCTGCTCCTTTCGCAAGCGCATCATGTACGTTTCGGTCAACAATCTGCTATTGGAGATATTGCCCGACTCTTGTTCTAGCAGATGAAACCCTGCACACTACCTAGGACGCAGGGGGTCCGTTTCTTGCACGAATCTTTCTTAGTACGTTTTGGAAATATTGTGGAACGACGTAATCGTCAAGGGATGCGGGTCTAAGCATGAGCATGCAACCGCTCACTCAGTCATTCACAAGTCCGTGTATACCGAAGTCAACCATGTTCTAAATAATGTCATGAAACTCGGGAACGCACGTAGACTTTCTAGGCTTAGTTACTTGAAGAGCAAGGGTCGGTATGTCCTCGGCGTGGCAAACTCATTCTCCAGATTCTTCTTATTTATGACATTGAAGTTACGGCACGAATATGCTGCGGACAAAAAAGCGCCATCTCAACTACTAAGGTACGTTTTCGACTGTAACAAATACTTGAAAACTGTAATACGTATGAGTGTTAATCCCCTGCCCAGACTCGCGAACGGGACTGCTAGCTCGTGACAATTCGATTCACCAAATCAATGCGAGACCAAACAACAGCGTCTACATATGCCGGCAGAGACAAAAATATAAGAAGGCCAATCTATCACAACCTAATAGATCCTATGTTGACCAGAGACTTGAATAGTCCTCAACGTACAACCACACATACCAGAGAATGATCTTACGATTACCTTACCTGTTTCCTCGCCCTTGCATCTCAATTGATCCGCACGAAGTTTTTCGATACTCTGCACACCCGTCACACAGCAAGGAATATGACATATTCAGACAACAAACTTCCATGTTTATCAGGTCAAGTCCTCGAAATTTCCAAGACCTGGAAATCTTTGGTATTGGCACTGGAGAACCTGTCGCTCATCGGGCACAGAATGAAGCGGCCACCTGACTCTTAGGGGCAACATTCTGCGAATTTACTCTGTAAAAACACATGTTCATCTCTCCCGTAAGCCTCAGCTCTTATCGCCACAATGGCGAAGATCGGCCCCTTACGCAGATGCACAAACCTCCTCCGTCTCTGAGAACGCCATCCGAAGCACTCAGGAAATGAAGCGAAGTGATCATTTCATGGGTGCTACCGTATTCGAACTCGTTTTCCCGCCGAATGTGACAGGTGACCGGTCGCCGTCTACGAGTCGTCAATGAATGCGGCCGTCGGCCGTCAGCGTCAGAAGGCCGGCGGCGTATAAATTACGTATACGATGTACGTATTTTGTTGTGTATACGTATTTCAGTATGTATACATATTTCATCTTTGACTCATGGTTACAATGACGGTTAAGGGTGTTCAATGGTTATTGTTCTTGAGATCTATTAATCCTCTACTCTTCTTGCCACTTAGGGAATACTATGCTCCTCTCTTAATTGTTTCTTAATTGCCATATCCATTTAGAGTATGAAGATTTGATTTCCATTTAAGTTATGGGTGTAGACTTCTCATAGTTAATTGGTCACTAAAAGAAATCATGGAAATAGTAAAACCCTTTCATTTCTATGTAACTTAGTACAATTTGTTCGGAAGCATAAAATAAGTTGAAACCATTTACTCAAACTTTTCTTACCTCGATCAAATGTAAACTCGGGCCAAGCTCTTTCAAGTCAATGCAAGGCTCTCATAACACTCTTGTAGTACAAAATGAAGCAATTATAGCAAAGGAGATTCTAAGATTTCAAACTTGTAACAATAAGATCTTGAAGTTAGTTGACCAATAACCCTATTTATTATATTGACTTGAATGTTTTATTTATAAGAATGAATGTAGTCATGAAGATCATAGGGTTTGTTGAATGTTTCGCCAAACTTGGGGCTCAAAATGAGTGATTGAAAGTAGTCGGGAAGTTTGAGCTCAACAAATGAAAAAGAAGTTTGATTTAAGGTAAACAAATAATAATCAAAACTTGATACTATAATTGTCACTAATCAATCTTTGAGAAGTTCACAAATCAAGAGTGTCTTAGAACTACATTACATAGTGCGCGGACGGTTGAACAACCAAATAAAGCTTTGAGGTCAACGGCCCAAAATTGTACTAAAACCTTAGTTGGGCAAGGGCCACGTTGATGGTCGATGGTTGAGAACATTTGAGAAAGTGCTCACACAAGAGTACCTACTCGTTTGATAAAATAGTATCTTTTTGACTTCCAATAACAACTTACAACAACGCGTTATCAATCATTTCGTCATCTAACATCATTCAACAAGAGTTATTTGGCTTCCACATATTAGTCTTAACATGAGTGACTCAATCAAAGATTGACATCCATCAAGGATATTAAAAAGGTATTTTTATTCTCACCATAGTTATCGTTGATGGCAAGAAGATGTGCATGCTTTGTACTACCTCTTGGTTACATGCCTTTGCCTCCAATGGCACCGTGACCAAGCAACACAATAGACCAAATAATCAAAAAACTAGGAATGAACAAAATAGAAAACCAATCAAGGTTTTGATGAACAAACTTGGACACTTGATCCAGTCAACAATTGTGCACACATATAAGATTGATTCTTACTTCTTGAAGTTCCAACCATTGTTGGAAGTAGATAATCTTTGAAAAAAAGACAAATGTGAAGGGTTTTTATTGCAAAAATTACAAAAAAGTACCAACTTTGACACCAAACAAGATTTCACATTGGACTCATTGGTGCAGGAATTGAGGAATGATGCTTCAAACAAGGCAAATCTGCAGATGAAGATTCGCCTACCCAAAAAAAAATAATGCAGTGATAACAGAAGATATTAAAGTATTTAATGTTACTTTTCAAATAATCTGATGAATTTGAATTTGATCATTAATTTTCTTTCAATGTATCGAGATCATAAAACAGAAAAATTCAAATTGGCAAGGAATGGAATTTTCCATTCACAATTTCAACCCCATAAAAATCACACTGGCCAGGTTCTATAATTCTTTTTTGATTGAAATGATGCGATGGTAATGGTTATTTTCAATTGATTGATTCACAACAAAATTGAAATTCTTAATCGCGACCTTCATACGAAGCGGTATAATCTACGAAAAAGAAATTAGTTACTATTCCTTGCTCACTAGATAAAGAATGACATCAATATGCAAACTTGAAACAAATCAAATGTACTTCAAAGATTGTGCTTCCCGGGCACATTGTGGTTGTGATTAACTTAAATCCCACCGGGGCCTTGATGATTCTACAAAAAATGATAACAACCCATTTGAAGAACTTTGAAGAAATTTGAAGAAATTTGAAGAAATTTGAAGAAATTTGAAGAAATTTGAAGAAAATTGAAGAAATTTGAAGAAATGTGAAGAAAATTTCTATGTTTTTTGGTCGTGTCTACAAATTTCTATGTTGTTGAAATATGTACCTTTGAATTTCTATGTTGTTGAAACATGTTAGCAATTTGGACAATGTCAAGTTACATATAAAGATATTCGGCCTTTCGGTTTTGTAAATTGCTCACACAAAAGTATCAACAAAGAGTTACTTATCCTCTAAAGGTCAAGTGTGTTTTTTGAGTCTTGAAACCAAAAGCTGCGATTTATTGACCACTTTGTGCAAGTTGAGGTATGATTCAATATATTTTTGCTTTTTGATATTTTGATCTTGATCATAATGGTTCTAAGAAGCAGTATAGTGGGGCGGTTACACTTTGAAGCATATTTGAGCCCGTTCATCAAAAAATCGGTACAATCATCAAAAGGCAATATATATCTGAGAGAATCATGCGAAAACAACTCAAGTAATCTTTTGCGAGTGTAAAGTGGAGCTACTAAGAACATATAGCAACCAGAAAATGGAGAACTCAAAGCGATGATCATGCATTAACAATTTTTCGGGCATTTGATTAGAACATCGCTCAAAGCGCACATAACAAAACAAATGATGACACATCGAGGCTTCATCATCTTTGATCGATTCACGCTATAAATGACAACACGTTTGATTTTGAACTTAAGAATGAAAGTTTCCTACAAAATTGATATGAGGCTAGGGACTTCATCACGAAAAAATTATGAAGGGCGACCATCTCACGGCTTGAGGACCCAAGCTCCACCTGCAGTGTAAGCGAGCTCTTTCATCACTGCAAAGCGAATGACAAATGACTTAGCCCTTGTTTCCAGTTGACAATAAATCAACGATCATATATTAGATGATTTTCCACTTTACTTACCTTGAGGTAAGCGGGGGGGGGGCATCTCTCCTGTAACTCTAAGCTGCTGCATAAATATCGGTTTTCCGAAGTCGGTGTTCGGACCCATCTTCTTGAATGACGCAATGGCGACCTCCCTTAAAAGTGAACATGGCGTAATCCAAAAGTACAAATGATTCTTAAGTATCGGAAATGAGACTCACGATTGAGCATTAAAAATTTGCGGTTCGAAGATTTGCGGTGTGGGTTGTGAGGATCGGGAAGAGGAATGATCTAGGAAATCTTTGAAGATTCGCGAAGCGTGTGGAGTGAAATGTACGGGAAGCAAGATTGGATGCGCGTGCGGGAGATGGAGGGTGATGAAGGGGGTGGGATGTGCGAGAAAGGACTAAGGATATATATATATTTTTGAAGCTACGGCCTAGGTTGGTAGTTTACCTACCACGGCCGTGTCGATGGCCATGGGCGATAGTGGTGACAATCTCAATGCTCTTTTGTTTTTCTTTCGTCCGACAAGCGATCAAGGACATTCCTTCACGCGAGCCTTCACGATTGGGAGCTTGCTCACGGTAAATGTAAATAATACCTTCTCTACGTTCAAAGAATTTCATCGTGGGTTTAATTTTTTTGTTCTTTTTTAGCTTTTGTCTATCAAAGTGTCAAGCAGTTGTACCATTGATGCGAATCTGGTGACAAATTTGTGGGCCTTGAACTGTTTGAGTGTACTCTAGGATTTGAAGCAATGCAGCTTGCGAGATAATTCCAAAACATGAATGATGTAGATTCTTATGTTCACAAAGTTAGGGATCCATTTGCCTTTAGGAGTGAGAAAAAAGCGTTCAAATTAGAATGCATCCATAATGCTACACAAGGGCAATAAAAAATGATACCGAATGCAATGAACATGCTACAAATTGGCAATGAAAATGCAACGAGTTGAGTTGATGCAAATCTGCATCATTCATAAAAAGAACTAATGCTTTGCTTACATTTCACTTACTTTCTTTCAAAACCAATACTTTATTTACTGATTTCACTTACTTTCTTTAGAAGTGACCCATTTCTATTTGTGTTTTTCATCCATTTTATGAATCGATTCATAAACGATTTCAAACCACAAGATGATATTACGTCATTACGTGTATGGAATCGTCAAATTGTTCAAATTAATGTACAAATTGTTCAAATTTTTCAAATTGTTCAAATTAATGTACAAATTGTTCAAATTGTTCAAACTTTCGGTTCATGAAGTTAGGCAATCAGTTCTTTAGCCATACTAACCATGTTGAATCACCAGTTCTCCTCTTTTCATACCAGCAGCTGTGAACCTGATCAGCATTCAAATTGTGCATTAAAAATGAAACCAAAATGCATTGATATTGCAACTTAATTAGTCTTTCTGGTTCATTTTAAAGTGAACCAATGCTTGCTTTTACTCAAAAAATCAATGACTTTCTGTTCGCTCGGTAACCCAAAATTCTGAGGTGCCCCAGTTGACTTTGACATGTACCATATTGACGAATATCAACCTTCAAATGATTTCCCCACGTTTTCTTCTTTTCGTACCAATTGCGGACCTCCAGTGTTCTATCTCTCAAGAATGAGTTCTAAAACTCATAATTCAGAACATTCAACTGCTATTATCCGAATGGATATCATGCATTGTTCAGTCACAAGCTTCTTGAAAGAATGGTTGACATTTCAGCACGCTCAAATTCCTGCTTCAAACCTTTCTTAGAAAACAGAATAATCCACGAGACCCGTCCTCTTCTTTTTTTCTTTTTCTTTTTTTCTATTTCTCTTCCCCCCACCCCCAAAGTATTAGGATACCGCACACATGAATTGGCCTTAGTTACCCTACTGGAATTCTACCCGAAAGAGGCGGTACTAACTACCTCGAATTGCCATTCATGATACTTTCTGCGCTTGGAACCTTCGAACGTGGAGTGAGACAGTAAGTGTATCACACAACATGGTTGTGCGATCTGCTTGCTTTCAAGTCTAGAGCAAGCTTGCAGTACTCCCCTCACTTGTTGGTGTCACATCTGGACTTTTCTTCGAATGCCATATCTGTGAAAAAACCGAGAGATTCTCTCTAATGACGACAATGCAAGGGTTGTTCTCGGCCGCCTGCAACTTGACATTCCCCCTTCCACCAACAATGAAAGCTCCAGTGCCGACGTGACTGGACGCACCAAAACAGCACCATAAGCGTCGACATATCGTGGTCGTCGTCGTCATCATATGGTGGACGGAAAGAAACGAATCCAGTACGTTTGGTGTTACCGATATAGCACTAGTTACGCAGTAGGGAACTCCGCACCGCAGTAGTTACGCTTCAAATGGCTCCTTCCGCGTCGAATTTCAACAATCCAAGTTACCACCGGTCCACGGGTACCCACTGGTATAGTGCTACGTAACTATCATGTTTCACAAATAATAATCGCGCGTGGTGTAAGGTCAAATAGGGCCAGAAACAATCATGCGTCTCCACCAGTTTTGTAACGGTACTGGGTTTCCAATATTGCATGCATAACCTCGTTCATGGGCGTTCATGGGCATGCAGCCCAAGCAATTCCCCTCTGAAATCTGGGCCATGTGATCAACAGCCAAAAAGAAAGCTGACGTCTTAACACGTACATACCTCGATTTGATTGTAATGCTATGATCGACAACAGCTTGCTTCATGTCTGACTTCATGAGATCATCAACTTCCTTCCGTCCTTGGCCGAGCATTCATTGGGAACAGATTACTACCGAAACCGCTTGTCATCATTTGCCTCACAGAAAAAATCCTGGAACCTGTAGGATTGAACAGAGTGCACACGGATCAATCTGATGACAACAGAGTCTGCGAATCGTAGGCTTCAGTGCTCTAAATCAAGGCTCTACATCGTCATAGTTACATCAACAGCCCATCCACATTACCGTGATGAAACGGAATTGACGACTTCGGTACCTCGTAATTAGTAGTGGCATGGTTCAATTATGAGCTCAACCTCAGCACGCGGACCGTCTTGCTCGCAAACATGAGAGAGTGAGTGACTACAGCCGAGTTGGAGATACGAAGAAAAGTTCTCGTTGAATTCGAGGCTCATATCCATCCAGTGCATGCACTCGCCCTAAGCTTAATATGCAGATGAGCATTGAATTCGTTCTTTGGAAGGAACTGTCTAAACTCAAAACCACAAGCTAGAAAATCGTCAATGAACTACAACTTATTGGCATGCTCCTCTGTGGTGTGCACATGGGGCTCAAATTCTCTCATAGCAAACCGCCCGGGGATGATTGAGACTCAAGATATAAGTGAACTACGTCAACATACCTACAAGTAACTTCTACCTCAATGTTTTGGGCTGCATGCAGCCATGCGACAAATGTCGATCCCTAGCGGACTCGTGTAACCCATCCCAAATTTGGAATCCACTTATCTGAATTCCACTGCTTATCAAGAGACTGAGGCTACAGACCGATCATCAACTTACTTGTCTCCTTGGGATGAACGCCCTCCTTGGCCCACGCATTAATTGCAACATTCAGTTGGTACTCCAAGCCCACATGTGCCTGGGAGTTTCATTGATCACTTCGCGCACGCACTGCAGACGCCTTGAAAGCCAGCATGAGGGTCATAATTACCTGCAACACAGCAATTATGCTGGAATCCCAAGGCTATGGAATCGATTGCGCATGAATCAAGCATTCTTGTGTAATCGAATGACAGCCTGTATGCGCTTAATGCACTGTATGCTCGACCGGGGATACTAGAAACAGGACCTACCAGCTCTGCCCCAGTCCTACCAATCTCTCTGCTCCTTTCGGAAGCGCATCACGTATCGGTAAACGATTTGCTATCATTTTCTATTGGAGATACTGCCCGACTCTTGTTCTAGCATATGAATCCTTGCACACTACCCGGGACGCAAGGTTCGTTTCTTGCATGAATCCTAGTACGTTTTTGGAAATATTGTTGAGCGACGTAATCGTTCAAGGGATGCAGTCTAAGCATATGAGCATGCAACCGCTCACTCAGTCATTCACAAGTCCGTGTATACCGAAGTCAACCATGTTCTAAAACATGTCATGAGACTCGGGAACGCACGTCATGAGTCTAGGCTTAGTTTCCACAATCCCGAATCAAACTCTATCAGTTGCAAAAACCCGATGAGTACTGTACAATCCTGCACATGCTTGAAAATGTGATTATTCACTCCACGCACGTCGTCTGGAGACGCCCCAGAAGCCAGCTTGACGGTCATACCTGCAACTTGATAATGCGGGAGAACATCGAGGCGGGACCAAAGTGCATATAACTTGAGCATTCCTGTGTAGTAGAATGTCAAGCATGTGATAATGGCGGATGCTAAACTTGCTGAGGTACTTGAGAGAAACATCGCAGGTCGACGCTGGATGAACAGGTCCTCCCAACACCTCTGCTCGTTTTACAAGCGCAGCAGGTATCAGTGAATCCATGACTATCACCTCAAGCCTGTGAAGGTGATTGTCGTGATCCAGCGTTGGCACTGGACAACCTGTCGCTCGTCGGGCCCAGAATGAAACGGCCACCTATTGCTCGACTGGGGAAGAGGACCTACCAGCTCTGCCCCAGTCCTGCCAATCTCTCTGCTCCTTTCGCAAGCGCATCATGTACGTTTCGGTCAACAATCTGCTATTGGAGATATTGCCCGACTCTTGTTCTAGCAGATGAAACCCTGCACACTACCTAGGACGCAGGGGTCCGTTTCTTGCACGAATCTTTCTTAGTACGTTTTTGGAAATATTGTGGAACGACGTAATCGTCAAAGGGATGCGGGTCTAAGCATGAGCATGCAACCGCTCACTCAGTCATTCACAAGTCCGTGTATACCGAAGTCAACCATGTTCTAAATAATGTCATGAAACTCGGGAACGCACGTAGACTTTCTAGGCTTAGTTACTTGAAGAGCAAGGGTCGGGTATGTCCTCGGCGTGGCAAACTCATTCTCAGATTCTTCTTATTTATGACATTGAAGTTACGGCACGAATATGCTGCGGACAAAAAAGCGCCATCTCAACTACTAAGGTACGTTTTCGACTGTAACAAATACTTGAAAACTGTAATACGTATGAGTGTTAATCCCCTGCCCAGACTCGCGAACGGGACTGCTAGCTCGTGACAATTCGATTCACCAAATCAATGCGAGACCAAACAACAGCGTCTACATATGCCGGCAGAGACAAAAATATAAGAAGGCCAATCTATCACAACCTAATAGATCCTATGTTGACCAGAGACTTGAATAGTCCTCAACGTACAACCACACATACCAGAGAATGATCTTACGATTACCTTACCTGTTTCCTCGCCCTTGCATCTCAATTGATCCGCACGAAGTTTTTCGATACTCTGCACACCCGTCACACAGCAAGGAATATGACATATTCAGACAACAAACTTCCATGTTTATCGGAGTCAAGTCCTCGAAATTTCCAAGACCTGGAAATCTTTGGTATTGGCACTGGAGAACCTGTCGCTCATCGGGCACAGAATGAAGCGGCCACCTGACTCTTAGGGGCAACATTCTGCGAATTTACTCTGTAAAAACACATGTTCATCTCTCCCGTAAGCCTCAGCTCTTATCGCCACAATGGCGAAGATCGGCCTTACGCAGATGCACAAACCTCCTCCGTCTCTGAGAACGCCATCCGAAGCACTCAGGAAATGAAGCGAAGTGATCATTTCATGGGTGCTACCGTATTCGAACTCGTTTTCCCGCCGAATGTGACAGGTGACCGGTCGCCGTCTACGAGTCGTCAATGAATGCGGCCGTCGGCCGTCAGCGTCAGAAGGCCGGCGGCGTATAAATTACGTATACGATGTACGTATTTTGTTGTGTATACGTATTTCAGTATGTATACATATTTCATCTTTGACTCATGGTTACAATGACGGTTAAGGGTGTTCAATGGTTATTGTTCTTGAGATCTATTAATCCTCTACTCTTACTGCCACTTAGGGAATACTATGCTCCTCTCTTAATTGTTTCTTAATTGCCATATCCATTTAGAGTATGAAGATTTGATTTCCATTTAAGTTATGGGTGTAGACTTCTCATAGTTAATTGGTCACTAAAAGAAATCATGGAAATAGTAAAACCCTTTCATTTCTATGTAACTTAGTACAATTTGTTCGGAAGCATAAAATAAGTTGAAACCATTTACTCAAACTTTTCTTACCTCGATCCAAGTAAACTCGGGCCAAGCTCTTTCAAGTCAATGCAAGGCTCTCATAACACTCTTGTAGTACAAAATGAAGCAATTATAGCAAAGGAGATTCTAAGATTTCAAACTTGTAACAATAAGATCTTGAAGTTAGTTGACCAATAACCCTATTTATTATATTGACTTGAATGTTTTATTTATAAGAATGAATGTAGTCATGAAGATCATAGGGTTTGTTGAATGTTTCGCCAAACTTGGGGCTCAAAATGAGTGATTGAAAGTAGTCGGGAAGTTTGAGCTCAACAAATGAAAGAAAGTTTGATTTAAGGTAAACAAATAATAATCAAAACTTGATACTATAATTGTCAAACAATCAATCTTTGAGAAGTTCACAAATCAAGAGTGTCTTAGAACTACATTACATAGTGCGGGACGGTTGAACAACCAAATAAAGCTTTGAGGTCAACGGCCCAAAAATTGTACTAAAACCTTAGTTGGGCAAGGGCCCACGTTGATGGTCGATGGTTGAGAACATTTGAAAGTGCTCACACAAAAGTACCTACTCGTTTGATAAAATAGTATCTTTTTGACTTCCAATAACCCAACTTACAACAACGTTATCAATCATTTCGTCATCTAACATCATTCAACAAGAGTTATTTGGCTTCCACATATTAGTCTTAACATGGTGACTCAATCAAAGATTGACATCCATCAAGGATATTAAAAGGTATTTTTATTCTCACCATAGTTATCGTTGATGGCAAGAAGATGTGCATGCTTTGTACTACCTCTTGGTTACATGCCTTTGCCTCCAATGGCACCGTGACCAAACAACACAATAGACCAAATAATCAAAAAACTAGGAATGAACAAAATAGAAAACCAATCAAGGTTTTGATGAACAAACTTGGACACTTGATCCGAGTCAACAATTGTGCACACATATAAGATTGATTCTTACTTCTTGAAGTTCCAACCATTGTTGGAAGTAGATAATCTTTGAAAAAAAGACAAATGTGAAGGGTTTTTATTGCAAAAATTACAAAAAAGTACCAACTTTGACACCAAACAAGATTTCACATTGGACTCATTGGTGCAGGAATTGAGGAATGATGCTTCAAACAAGGCAAATCTGCAGATGAAGATTCGCCTACCCAAAAAAAAATAATGCAGTGATAACGAAGAAGATATTAAAGTATTTAATGTTACTTTTCAAATAATCGATGAATTTGAATTTGATCATTAATTTTCTTTCAATGTATCGAGATCATAAAAGCAGAAAAATTCAAATTGGCAGGAATGGAATTTTCCATTCACAATTTCAACCCCATAAAAATCACACAGCCACAGGTTCTATAATTCTTTTTTGATTGAAATGGTACTGATGGTAATGGTTATTTTCAATTGATTGATTCACAACAAAATTGAAATTCTTAATCACAGCCTTCATCTGAGCAGTATAATCTCTGAAAAAGAAATTAGTTACTATTCCTTGCTCACTAGATAAAGAATGACATCAATATGCAAACTTGAAACAAATCAAATGTACTTCAAAGATTGTGCTTCCCAGGCACATTGTGGTTGTGATTAACTTAAATCCCACCGGGCCTTGATGATTCTACAAAAAATGATAACAACCCATTTGAAGAACTTTGAAGAAATTTGAAGAAATTTGAAGAAATTTGAAGAAATTTGAAGAAATTTGAAGAAAATTGAAGAAATTTGAAGAAATGTGAAGAAAATTTCTATGTTTTTGGTCGTGTCTACAAATTTCTATGTTGTTGAAATATGTACACTGAATTTCTATGTTGTTGAAACATGTTAGCAATTTGGACAATGTCAAGTTACATATAAAGATATTCGGCCTTTCGGTTTTGTAAATTGCTCACACAAAAGTATCAACAAAAGAGTTACTTATCCTCTAAAGGTCCAAGTGTGTTTTTTGAGTCTTGAAACCAAAAGCTGCGATTTATTGACCACTTTGTGCAAGTTGAGGTATGATTCAATATATTTTTGCTTTTTGATATTTTGATCTGATCATAATTGGTTCTAAGAAACAAGTATAGTGGGACGGTTACACTTTGAAGCATATTTGAGCCCGTTCATCCAAAAATCAGTACAATCATCAAAAGGCAATTATATACAGACAAGAGAATCATGCGAAAACAACTCAAGTAATGATCTGCGAGTGTAAAGTGGAGCTACTAAGAACATATAGCAACCAGGAAAATGGAGAACTCCGAAGCGATGATCATGCATTAACAATTTTTCGGGCATTTGATTAGAACATCTCGCTCAGCTGCACATAACAAAACAAATGATGACACATCGAGGCTTCATCATCTTTGATCGATTCACGCTATAAATGACAACACGTTTGATTTTGAACTTAAGAATGAAAGTTTCCTACAAAATTGATATGAGGCTAGGGACTTCATCACGAAAAAATTATGAAGGGCGACCATCTCACGGCTTGGGACCCAAGCTCCACCTGCGGTGTATGTGAGCTCTTTCATCACTGCAAAAGCGAATGACAAATGACTTAGCCCTTTGTTTCCAGTTGACAATAAATCAACGATCATATATTAGATGATTTTCCACTTTACTTACCTTGAGGTAAGCGGGCTGGGGCATCTCTCCACTGTAACTCTAAACGCTGCATAAATATCGGTTTTCGAAGTCGGTGTTCGGACCCATCTTCTTCAATGACGCAATGACGACCTCCCTTAAAAGTGAACATGGCGTAATCAAAAAGTACAAATGATTCTTAAGTATCGGAAATGAGACTCACGATTGAGCATTAAAAATTTGCGGTCGAAGATTTGCTGTTTGTGGGTTGTGAGGATCGGAAAGAGGAATGATCTAGGAAATCTTTGAAGATTCGCGAGCGTGTGGAGTGAAATGTGCGGGAAGCAAGATTGGATGCGCGTGCGGGGAGATGGAGGGGGTGATGAAGGGGGTGGGATGTGCGAGAAAAGGACTAAGGATATATATATATTTTTGAAGCTACGGCCTAGGTTGGTAGTTTACCTACCACGGCCGTGTCGATGGCCATGGGCGATAGTGGTGACAATCTCAATGCTCTTTTGTTTTTCTTTCGTCCGACAAGCGATCAAGGACATTCCTTCACGCAGAGCCTTCACGATTGGGAGCTTGCTCTGGTAAATGTAAATAATACCTTCTCTACGTTCAAAGAATTTCATCGTGGGTTTAATTTTTTTGTTCTTTTTTTAGCTTTTGTCTATCAAAGTGTCAAACAGATTGTACCATTGATCTGAATCTGGTGACAAATTTGTGGGCCTTCGAACCTGCTGAGTGTACTCTAGGATTTGAAGCAATTCTGCATGGCAGATAATTCCAAAACATGAATGATGTAGATTCTTATGTTCACAAAGTTAGGGATCCATTTGCCTTTAGGAGTGAGAAAAAAAGCGTTCAAATTAGAATGCATCCATAATGCTACACAAGGGCAATAAAAAATGATACCAGAATGCAATGAACATGCTACAAATTGGCAATGAAAATGCAACGCTGAGTTGATGCAAATCTGCATCATTCATAAAAAGAACTAATGCTTTGCTTACGATTTTCACTTACTTTCTTTCAAAACCAATACTTTATTTACGATTTCACTTACTTTCTTTAGAAGTGACCCATTTCTATTTGTGTTTTTCATCCATTTTATGAATCGATTCATAAACGATTTCAAACCACAAGATGATATTACGTCATTACGTGTATGGAATCGTCAAATTGTTCAAATTAATGTACAAATTGTTCAAATTTTTCAAATTGTTCAAATTAATGTACAAATTGTTCAAATTGTTCAAACTTTCGGTTCATGAAGTTAGGCAATCAGTTCTTTAGCCATACTAACCATGTTGAATCACCAGTTCTCCTCTTTTCATACCAGCAGCTGTGAACCTGATCAGCATTCAAATTGTGCATTAAAAATGAAACCAAAATGCATTGATATTGCAACTTAATTAGTCTTTCTGGTTCATTTTAAAGTGAACCAATGCTTGCTTTTACTCAAAAAAATCAATGACTTTCTGTTCGCTCGGTAACCCAAAATTCTGAGGTGCCCCAGTTGACTTTGACATGTACCATATTGACGAATATCAACCTTCAAATGATTTCCCCACGTTTTCTTCTTTTCGTACCAATTGCGGACCTCCAGTGTTCTATCTCTCAAGAATGAGTTCTAAAACTCATAATTCAGAACATTCAACTGCTATTATCCGAATGGATATCATGCATTGTTCAGTCACAAGCTTCTTGAAAGAATGGTTGACATTTCAGCACGCTCAAATTCCTGCTTCAAACCTTTCTTAGAAAACAGAATAATCCACGAGACCCGTCCTCTTCTTTTTTTTTTTTCTTTTTCTATTTCTCTTCCCCCCCCCCCCAAAGTATTAGGATACCGCACACATGAATTGGCCTTAGTTACCCTACTGGAATTCTACCCGAAAGAGGCGGTACTAACTACCTCGAATTGCCATTCATGATACTTTCTGCGCTTGGAACCTTCAGACGTGGGTGAGACAGTAAGTGTATCACACAACATGGTTGTGCGATCTGCTTGCTTTCAAGTCTAGAGCAAGCTTGCAGTACTCCCCTCACTTGTTGGTGTCACATCTGGACTTTTCTTCGAATGCCATATCTGTGAAAAAACCGAGAGATTCTCTCTAATGACGACAATGCAAGGGTTGTTCTCGGCCGCCTGCAACTTGACATTCCCCCTTCCACCAACAATGAAAGCTCCAGTGCCGACGTGACTGGACGCACCAAAACAGCACCATAAGCGTCGACATATCGTGGTCGTCGTCGTCATCATATGGTGGACGGAAAGAAACGAATCCAGTACGTTTGGTGTTACCGATATAGCACTAGTTACGCAGTAGGGAACTCCGCACCGCAGTAGTTACGCTTCAAATGGCTCCTTCCGCGTCAATTTCAACAATCCAAGTTACCACCGGTCCACGGGTACCCACTGGTATAGTGCTACGTAACTATCATGTTTCACAAATAATAATCGCGCGTGGTGTAAGGTCAAATAGGGCCAGAAACAATCATGCGTCTCCACCAGTTTTGTAACGGTACTGGGTTTCCAATATTGCATGCATAACCTCGTTCATGGGCGTTCATGGGCATGCAGCCCAAGCAATTCCCCTCTGAAATCTGGGCCATGTGATCAACAGCCAAAAAGAAAGCTGACGTCTTAACACGTACATACCTCGATTTGATTGTAATGCTATGATCGACAACAGCTTGCTTCATGTCTGACTTCATGAGATCATCAACTTCCTTCCGTCCTTGGCCGAGCATTCATTGGGAACAGATTACTACCGAAACCGCTTGTCATCATTTGCCTCACAGAAAAAATCCTGGAACCTGTAGGATTGAACAGAGTGCACACGGATCAATCTGATGACAACAGAGTCTGCGAATCGTAGGCTTCAGTGCTCTAAATCAAGGCTCTACATCGTCATAGTTACATCAACAGCCCATCCACATTACCGTGATGAAACGGAATTGACGACTTCGGTACCTCGTAATTAGTAGTGGCATGGTTCAATTATGAGCTCAACCTCAGCACGCGGACCGTCTTGCTCGCAAACATGAGAGTGAGTGACTACAGCCGAGTTGGAGATACGAAGAAAAGTTCTCGTTGAATTCGAGGCTCATATCCATCCAGTGCATGCACTCGCCCTAAGCAATATGCAGATGAGCATTGAATTCGTTCTTTGGAAGGAACTGTCTAAACTCAAAACCACAAGCTAGAAAATCGTCCAATGAACTACAACTTATTGGCATGCTCCTCTGTGGTGTGCACATGGGGCTCAAATTCTCTCATAGCAAACCGCCCGGGGATGATTGAGACTCAAGATATAAGTGAACTACGTCAACATACCTACAAGTAACTTCTACCTCAATGTTTTGGGCTGCATGCAGCCATGCGACAAATGTCGATCCCTAGCGGACTCGTGTAACCCATCCCAAATTTGGAATCCACTTATCTGAATTCCACTGCTTATCAAGAGACTGAGGCTACAGACCGATCATCAACTTACTTGTCTCCTTGGGATGAACGCCCTCCTTGGCCCCACGCATTAATTGCAACATTCAGTTGGTACTCCAAGCCCACATGTGCCTGGGAGTTTCATTGATCACTTCGCGCACGCACTGCAGACGCCTTGAAAGCCAGCATGAGGGTCATAATTACCTGCAACACAGCAATTATGCTGGAATCCCAAGGCTATGGAATCGATTGCGCATGAATCAAGCATTCTTGTGTAATCGAATGACAGCCTGTATGCGCTTAATGCACTGTATGCTCGACCGGGGATACTAGAAACAGGACCTACCAGCTCTGCCCCAGTCCTACCAATCTCTCTGCTCCTTTCGGAAGCGCATCACGTATCGGTAAACGATTTGCTATCATTTTCTATTGGAGATACTGCCCGACTCTTGTTCTAGCATATGAATCCTTGCACACTACCCGGGACGCAAGGTTCGTTTCTTGCATGAATCCTAGTACGTTTTGGAAATATTGTTGAGCGACGTAATCGTTCAAGGGATGCAGTCTAAGCATATGAGCATGCAACCGCTCACTCAGTCATTCACAAGTCCGTGTATACCGAAGTCAACCATGTTCTAAAACATGTCATGAGACTCGGGAACGCGTCATGAGTCTAGGCTTAGTTTCCACAATCCCGAATCAAACTCTATCAGTTGCAAAAACCCGATGAGTACTGTACAATCCTGCATGCTTGAAAATGTGATTATTCACTCCACGCACGTCGTCTGGAGACGCCCCAGAAGCCAGCTTGACGGTCATACCTGCAACTTGATAATGCGGGAGAACATCGAGGCGGGACCAAAGTGCATATAACTTGAGCATTCCTGTGTAGTAGAATGTCAAGCATGTGATAATGGCGGATGCTAAACTTGCTGAGGGTACTTGAGAGAAACATCGCAGGTCGACGCTGGATGAACAGGTCCTCCCAACACCTCTGCTCGTTTTACAAGCGCAGCAGGTATCAGTGAATCCATGACTATCACCTCAAGCCTGTGAAGGTGATTGTCGTGATCCAGCGTTGGCACTGGACAACCTGTCGCTCGTCGGGCCCAGAATGAAACGGCCACCTATTGCTCGACTGGGAAGAGGACCTACCAGCTCTGCCCCAGTCCTGCCAATCTCTCTGCTCCTTTCGCAAGCGCATCATGTACGTTTCGGTCAACAATCTGCTATTGGAGATATTGCCCGACTCTTGTTCTAGCAGATGAAACCCTGCACACTACCTAGGACGCAGGGGTCCGTTTCTTGCACGAATCTTTCTTAGTACGTTTTTGGAAATATTGTGGAACGACGTAATCGTCAAGGGATGCGGGTCTAAGCATGAGCATGCAACCGCTCACTCAGTCATTCACAAGTCCGTGTATACCGAAGTCAACCATGTTCTAAATAATGTCATGAAACTCGGGAACGCACGTAGACTTTCTAGGCTTAGTTACTTGAAGAGCAAGGGTCGGGTATGTCCTCGGCGTGGCAAACTCATTCTCAGATTCTTCTTATTTATGACATTGAAGTTACGGCACGAATATGCGCGGACAAAAAAGCGCCATCTCAACTACTAAGGTACGTTTTCGACTGTAACAAATACTTGAAAACTGTAATACGTATGAGAGTGTTAATCCTGCCCAGACTCGCGAACAGGACTGCTAGCTCGTGACAATTCGTTTCACCAAATCAATGCGAGACCAAACAACAGCGTCTACATATGCCGGCAGAGACAAAAATATAAGAAGGCCAATCTATCACAACCTAATAGATCCTATGTTGACCAGAGACTTGAATAGTCCTCAACGTACAACAGCCACACATACCAGAGAATGATCTCTTACGATTACCTTACCTGTTTCCTCGCCCTACATCTCAATTGATCCATAAGAAGTTTTCGATTCTACCCGTCACACAGCAAGGAATATGACATATTCAGACAACAAACTTCCATGTTT
>CM073327.1:41439-53556 GCA_037043015.1 Bryum argenteum | reverse complement strand
CCTAGGCCTAGGCCTAGGCCTAGGCCTAGGCCTAGGCCTAGGCCTAGGCCTAGGCCTAGGCCTAGGCCTAGGCCTAGGCCTAGGCCTGGGGCCTGGGCCTGGGCCTGGGCCTGGGCCTGGGCCTGGGCCTGGGCCCTAGGCCTGGGCCTGGCCTGGGCCTGGGCCTGGGCCTGGGCCTGGGCCTGGGCCTGGGCCTGGGCCTGGCCCTGGCCTGGGCCTGGGCCTGGGCCTGGGCCTGGGCCTGGGCCTGGGCCTGGGCCTGGGCCTGGGCCTGGGCCTGGGCCTGGGCCTGGGCCTGGGCCTGGGCCTGGGCCTGGGCCTGCCTGGGCCTGGGCCTGGGCCTGGGCCTGGGCCTGGGCCCTGGGCCTGGGCCTGGGCCTGGGCCTGGGCCTGGGCCTGGGCCTGGGCCTGGGCCTGGGCCTGGGCCTGGGCCTGGGCCTGGGCCTGGGCCTGGGCCTGGGCCTGGGCCTGGGCCTGGGCCTGGGCCTGGGCCTGGGCCTGGGCCTGGGCCTGGGCCTGGGCCTGGGCCTGGGCCTAGCCCTGGGCCTGGGCCTGGGCCTGGGCCTGGGCCTGGGCCTGGGCCTGGGCCTGGGCCTGGGCCTGGGCCTGGGCCTGGGCCTGGGCCTGGGCCTGGGCCTGGGCCTGGCCCTGGGCCTGGGCCTGGGCCTGGGCCCTGGGCCTGGGCCTGGGCCTGGGCCTGGGCCTGGGCCTGGGCCTGGGCCTGGGCCTGGGCCTGGGCCTGGGCCTGGGCCTGGGCCTGGGCCTGGGCCTGGGCCTGGGCCTGGGCCTGGGCCTGGGCCTGGGCCTAAACCCTAAACCTAAACCTAAACCTAAACCTGGGCCCCTAAACCTAAACCTGGGCCTAAACCCTAAACCTAAACCTAAACCTAAACCCTAAACCTAAACCTAAACCCTAAACCTAAACCCTAAACCTAAACCTAAACCTAAACCTAAACCTAAAACCCTAAACCTAAACCTAAACCCTAAACCCTAAACCTAAACCCTAAACCCTAAACCTAAACCCTAAAACCCTAAACCTAAACCCTAAACCTAAACCTAAACCTAAACCTAAACCCTAAACCCTAAACCCTAAACCTAAACCTAAACCTAAACCTAAACCTAAACCTAAACCTAAACCTAAACCCCTAACCCTAAACCTAAACCCTAAAAACCCTAAACCCTAAACCTAAACCTAAACCTAAACCTAAACCTGGGCCTAAACCCTAAACCCTAAACCCCTAAACCCTAAACCTAAACCTAAACCTAAACCTAAACCTAAACCCCTAAACCTAAACCCTAAACCCTAAACCTAAACCTGGGCCTGGGCCTGGGCCCTAAACCTGGGCCCCTAAACCCTGGGCCTGGGCCTAAACCCTGGGCCTGGGCCCTAAACCTGGGCCTGGGCCTGGGCCTGGGCCTGGGCCCTGGGCCCTGGGCCTGGGCCTGGGCCCTAAACCCTGGGCCTGGGCCTGGGCCCCTGGGCCTAAACCTGGGCCTAAACCTGGGGCCTGGGCCTGGGCCTGGGCCTGGGCCTGGGCCCTAAACCTGGGCCTGGGCCTGGGCCTGGGCCTGGGCCTGGGCCTGGGCCTGGGCCTGGGCCTAAACCTGGGCCTGGGCCTGGGCCTGGGCCTGGGCCTAAACCTGGGCCTAAACCCTAAACCCCTGGGCCCCTGGGCCTGGGCCTGGGCCCTGGGCCTGGGCCTGGGCCTGGCCTGGGCCTGGGCCTGGGCCCTGGGCCCTGGGCCCTAAACCCTGGGCCTGGCCCTGGGCCTGGGCCTAAACCTAAACCTGGGCCTGGGCCTGGGCCTGGGCCCCTAAACCTGGGCCTGGGCCTGGGCCTGGGCCTGGGCCTGGGCCTGGGCCTGGGCCTAAACCTGGGCCTGGGCCTGGGCCTGGGCCTAAACCTGGCCTGGGCCTGGCCCCCTGGGCCCTGGGCCTGGGCCCTGGGCCCTAAACCTGGGCCTAAACCTGGGCCCTGGGCCTAAACCTAAACCTGGGCCTAAACCTGGCCTGGGCCTGGGCCTGGGCCTAAACCTAAACCCTGGGCCCTGGGCCTGGGCCTAAAAACCCTAAACCCTGGGCCTAAACCTAAACCTAAACCTAAACCCTAAACCTAAACCTAAACCTGGGCCTGGGCCTAAACCCTAAACCTAAACCCCTGGGCCTGGGCCCTAAACCCTGGGCCTAAACCTGGGCCTGGGCCTAAACTAAACCCTAAACTGGGCCTAAACCTAAACCTAAACCTAAACCTAAACCTAAACCTAAACCCTAAACCTAAACCTAAACCTGGGCCCTAAACCTAAACCCTAAACCTAAACCTAAACCTAAACCCCTAAACCTAAACCCTAACCTAAACCTAAACCTAAACCTAAACCTAAACCTAAACCTAAACCTAAACCTAAACCTAAACCTAAACCCTAAACCCTAAACCCTAAACCTAAACCTAAACCCTAAACCCTAAACCCTAAACCTAAACCTAAACCCTAAACCTAAAACCCTAAACCTAAACCCTAAACCTAAACCTAAACCTAAACCCTAAACCTAAACCCTAAACCCTAAACCCTAAACCCTAAACCCTAAACCCTAAACCCTAAACCCTAAACCCTAAACCCTAAACCCTAAACCCTAAACCCTAAACCCTAAACCCTAAACCCTAAACCCTAAACCCTAAACCCTAAACCCTAAACCCTAAACCCTAAACCCTGAATTTGAAATGATGGACCGCTTAAATACAACCATGGGTGTATTTTAATCAAAAAGCACGTACAATTAAGCCCAATTTGCATGTTAAGGCCAAAGTAAAGACTTATTCAACATTGGAAAAAGGATTCCAACTTGTGGGTGCACAAATCCCATGACTTTGAGCCTAAAAGGCATCAAATTTCTGAACATGTATTCTTTAAATACAGCCATGAATGTATTTTTATAATAAACGATTAAAATTTAAGCCCATTTGATACTATTATGTCAAATGAAAACCATATTGTTGACTACGGACTAGATTGCAACTTACATGTGTAAACATTTCATGTGTGGAAGCCTTATTGCTTCAAATTTTTTAATATGGCCTCTCAATTACGGCCATGACTGTACTTAAATTAATATACAGCTAAAAATTAACCCAAATTGAGCTCTAATGTCAAATAACTGATACATACTTCAGTGCAAAGAAGATTCCAGCTTATGGGAGTAGAAATCCCATGATGCCTTGGAGGTTCATATGCATAAAATTTGAAGATTGGACACCTTAAATACAGCCATGGCTGTATTTTAATTACAAAGCGCGTACAATTAAGCCCAATTTGCATGTTAAGGCCAAAGTAGAGACTTATTCGACATTGTGAAAAAGGAATCAAACTTGTGGGTGTAGAAATCCCATGGTTTTGAGTCTTAAATACATCAAATTTCTGAACACGTATTCCTTAAATACAACCATGACTGTATTTTGATAATAAAAGACTAATATTTAAGCCCATTTGGTACTATTATGACAATTAAAAACCATATTATAGACTATGGATTAGATTGCAACTTACACGTGTAAAAATTTCATGTGGGAAAGCCTTAATGCTTCAAATTCCTCAACATGGGCCCCTCGATTCCAGCCATGACTGAACTTAAAGTGATAACAGCTTAAATTTAATACATTTTGATCTCTTATGTCAAATAAATGATCCATACTTCACTAGAATGAAGATTCCAACTTAGTGGTGTGCAAATCTCACGTCTTAGAGCGTCACACGCATGAAATTTGAAAAGATGGACCGCTTAAATACAGCCATGGCTGTACTTTAATCAAAAAGCACGTAAAATTAAGCCATATTTGCATGTGAAGCCGAAAATATGGGCCCATTCAACATTGTCAAAAGGATTCCAACTTATGCGTGCAGAAATTCCATGACTTTGAACCTTAAAGGCATCAAAGTTCTGAAGATGGACTCTTTGAATACAGCCATGACTGTATTTTGATAATAAAGGACTAAAATTCAAGGCCATTTCATACTATTATGTCAAATCAAAACCATATTATAGATTATGGACTAGATTGCAACTTACACGTGTAGACATTTTATGTTAGCAAGCCTTAATGCTTCAAATTTTACAACATAGGCCCCTCGAATCCAGCCATGTCTAAACTTAAAGTAATAATGGCTTAGATAAAAATACATTTTGAGCTCTAATGTCAAATCATAAATGATGCATACTTCACAAGAAAGAGGATTCCAACTTAGTGGTGTGCAAATCTCACGACTTAGAGCTTCACATGCATGACATTTGAAAAGATGGACCGCTTAAAAATAGCCATGGCTGTATTTTAATCAATAAGCACGTAGAATTAAGCCTAATTTGCATGTTAACGCCAAAATATAGAGACATTCAACATTGTGAAAAGGATCCCAACTTATGGGTGCTGAAATTCCATGACTTTGAGCCTTAAAGGCATCAAATTTCTGAAGATATACCCTTTAAATACAGCCATGACTGTATTTTGATAACAAAGGACTAAAATTCAAGGCCATTTCATACTATTATGTTAAATCAAAACCATATTATAGATAATGGACTAGATTGCAACTTATACGTGTAGACATTTCATGTTAGCAAGCCTAAATGCTTCAAATTTTACATTATGGGCCCCTCGATTCCAGCCATGACTATACTTAAAGTAATAATAGCTTAGATAAAATACATTTTGAGCTGTAATGTCAAATAAATGATGCATACTACACAAGAAAGTGGATTCCAACTTAGTGGTGTTCTAATCTCACGACTTAGAGCTTCACATGCATCACATTTGAAAAGATGGACCGCTAAAATACAGCCATGGCTGTATTTGAATCAATAAGCACATAGAATTAAGCCTAATTTGCATGTTAACGCCAAAATATAGAGACATTCAACATTGTGAAAAGGATTCCAACTTAAGGGTGCTGAAATTCCATGACTTTGAACCTTAAAGGCATCAAATTTCTAAAGATGTACCCATTAAATACAGCCATGACTGTATTTTGATAATAAAGGACTAAAATTCAAGGCCATTTCATACTATTATGTTAAATCAAAACCATATTATAGATAATGGACTAGATTGCAACTTATACGTGTAGACATTTCATGTTAGCAAGCCTAAATGCTTCAAATTTTACAACATGGGCCCCTCGATTCCAGCCATGACCATACTTAAAGTAATAACAGCTTAGATAAAATACATTTTGAACCCTAAATGTCAAATAAATGATGCATACTACACAAGAAAGTGGATTCCAACTTAGTGGTGTTCTAATCTCACGACTTAGAGCTTCACATGCATCACATTTGAAAAGATGGACCGCTAAAATACAGCCATGGCTGTATTTGAATCAATAAGCACGTAGAATTAAGCCTAATTTGCATGTTAACGCCAAAATATAGAGACATTCAACATTGTGAAAAGGATTCCAACTTAAGGGTGCTGAAATTCCATGACTTTGAACCTTAAAGGCATCAAATTTCTAAAGATGTACCCATTAAATACAGCCATGACTGTATTTTGATAATAATGGACTAAAATTTAAACCCATTTCATACTATTATGTCAAATGAAAATCATATTATAGACTATGGACTAGATTGCAACTTATACGTGTAGCCATTTCATCTTAGCAAGCCTTAATGCTTCAAATTTTACAACATGGGCCCCTCGATTCCAGCCATAACTATAGTTAAAATTATAACAGCTTACATTAAATGCATTTTGAGCTCTAATGTCAAATAAATCATGCATACTTCACTAGAAAGAAGATTCCAACTTGTAGGTGTGCAAATCTCACGACTTAGAGCTTCACAGGCAAGACATTTGAAAAGATGGACCGCTTAAATACAGCCATGGCTGTATTTTAATCAAAAAGCACGTAGAATTGAGCCTAATTTGCATGTTAAGGCCAAAATGTAGCCATAATCTACATTGTGAAAAGGATTCCAACTTATGAGTGGAGAAATCCCATGACTTTGAGCCTTAATGGCAAGAAAGTTCCAAAGATGTATATTTTACGTGAACAAAAATGACGACAAGATTCATTTTTGATTCACACCATTGAAAGATATCTTGCTCTAAACTACTTAAAGCTCATTCTAAATCTTCATCAAACGTCTCATTTGACTATAAATTGAGTGAGATAAAGACGGATGAAGTTTACAATTTCAAACTTCATCCGCCAATTTCTCGTGGATAAATGGTCCGATTTGGTCTCAAGGCACCTTTTCAAAATCCCTACAACGTACACATTGATGTGGTGGGTCCCAATCTGATCAACGGTAGACAAACGCAAAACTTGAAAAGTGCGTGTGCAAGAATGATGACAAGATGTATCAACGTTATTTCCAACAAAAAGGTAACACGCTGTAGAGTACTGAAATCCAATTCTATATCTATATTAAACGTTTCATTTGACTCTAAATTGAGTGAGATAATGACGGATGAAGTCTACAATTTCAAACTTCATCCGCAGATTTCTCATCCATAAATGGTCCGATTTGGTCTCAAGGCACCTTTTCGGAATCCCTATACCGTACACATTGTTGTGGTGGGACCCAATTTGAAAACCCGTAGACAAACTCAAAACTTCAAAGGTGCGTGACTGCGAATGAGGTCAAGATTTATCAATGTATTATCCAACAAAAGTATTACACGCTCTAGAGTACTAGAAGCACATTCTAAATCTATATCAAACGTCTCATTTGACTCTAAATTGAGTGAGATATAGGCGGATGAAGTTTAGAAATCCAAACTTCATCCGCATTTTTCTCACCCATAAATAGTCGGATTAGGTCCCAAGATACCTTTACCCAATACGCATATCTTGCACATTGACGTGGATGTCCTATTATTCAAATAAACAATCTTTCAAAAAGTCAACCATTTCCTCTACCGGGGGGCTAGAAAGTCAAACATCATATATCTCACAAATGAAGATACTTGTAGGGTTTTTTTTTACTTTTTTGGAATCGTAGACATCAAAAATAGGGGGGGTTGTGACAATCCCACAATCCCAATCCACTCCAATCTACCTGAAAATGGTCATTTACAAGCTTGCTAAAAACAGCCAAAAGTCACGATCGGTGACCAAACTCGAAAAATCGATGGTACCATCGGATTCACAAGCATCGATTTAGTGGGGGTAGGAAGTTGAATATTTTCCAAAAGCCACTTTTATGGCCAAAGTCAACTACACCACTAAAAAGTCAACGCCTCCATATCTCCCAAATCACGACAGTTGTAGGGTTTATTATTGGACCATTGGAACGCGAAGATACAACAATGGGGGGTGGACTGCATTTTCGGACTTTTTTTATTTATTTTTTTTCTTTTCTTCACTCCCGCTAATATCTTGAACCGTTTTCACACTGAAATATTAAACAAAGTTTGAAAATCTAAACTCCCGCTAGTATCCCGACCCCTTTCACACTTTAATTATTTCTAATTTTAGTTTATTCTTCATTTCACATCCCTTATTAACATATCCACGCCTTATACGAACTCTTTGTAACTCAAAAATTATTCAAATAATTTATTATACATAAATCTTGTTTTGTATTACATGGTTGGTATTTGTTCTTACGTTGTTTTTCATTGTCCCATGATTCACAAAAGACCCTATTTAACTATTTTAACTATTGAATACGATGGAACCACACTCCAACACCTCTCATCATACTCATGCCTTCTGCATAATCATGTTGAATCAAATTAACACCGAGTATTTCCTTCCATGTCAATTTAAGTTCCATGTGGCTTCTTTTATGATTCAATATATTTAATAGGGTTAGAGAAAATAATAAAACCACCTCCCTACCCCCTTTAGTATAACTTCCTCTATTACTCAGCATCCTACAAAGTCAAAGTAAATCATGACATGTAGATACGTTTCTCTTACAAGAAATTTTATTCTTCCATAATTTTTATAAGGTCTTTTTTAGTCAACACAAGTTCTAAAATCATTATCCCTTTCCTCAAATCTATTTTCCCTATATTATTCAATATTCTGCTAATTCAAAAGACTTGCAAGTAAATGATGACCTATAGATGCGTTATCCCCACGATTTTTAAAATAACACCATCATGTCCATAGGGTCATAATTAGCTAGTCTAAGTGTTAAAATTGTCCCCTTACCCCCTTTATCTTTTTTTTTTTTTTTTTAAAGTTCTGGTGATTCCAAATACTTGCAACCAAAATCCACCCTATAGATCCTTTACTTCTACGATTTTTTTTATAGCTCCATCATGTTCATAAGGCACTTATTAGCTATTCCAAGATTTAAAATTATTTTTTCTCTCCCTTTAACTATTTTTTGTCTATTATTTAAAGCTCTGGTCACTTCGAACATTCTAGATTAATTTAGAAAAAATAGTTCCGGTTTTCATATAATCTTTTTGATGGTTCCATCATTTTTATATGATCCATATTAGCTAGTCTAAATGTTCAAATTACCTTCCCCACTTTGTTTTCATATGCATCTGACACCCCCTACTTTCACCCTACTTTCACATGACTATTTAATTTTAAGAAATTTGGGAAAAATACTTCCGTTCCTCCCGTGGCCCTAAGATTTTTACCGTATTTTTTATAACATATGAATCACCTAGGAAAATTATCAACACCCCTTCCACTCCCTTTTTGCTTATATATTTACATATGCCCCCTTACTTCAAACCCTGCCGATTCAAATATCCCCATATAAACTCTAGCACATAGTTCCTATTCTCCTATGATTTTATAAACACTTCCATCACATTCATAGGGTCCTTATTATCTAATTTAAGTGTTATTATCACCTCCTTTACCCTTTCATTCTTTATTTCCTTATTATTCGAAGTTTCTGGTGGGTGCACCTAAATTATGACATATGGATGCGATTTCCCTATGGTTTTTTTTATGATTCCATCATTTTCATAGGGTCATAATTAGCAAGTCCAAGTATTAAAATCATATTATTCCCCCCTTTTTTGTTTTTTATCTATTTTTTAAAGTTCTGATGGTTCCAAATACTTGCAACCAAAATCCATCATATGGATACGTTACTCCTTTGATTTTTTTTATTGCTCCATCATGTTCTTAGGGTACTTATTAGCTAATCCAAGATTTAAAATTATTTTTCCTCCTCTCTTTACTATTTTCCCTCTATTTTTCAAAGTTCTGATCACCTCCACTATTCTAAACTTATTCGGGAAAAATAGATCCGATTTTTTAATAATCCTTTTGATGGTTCCAACATTTTTTTAGGCTCCTAATTAGCTTATCCAAATTCTAAAACCACCTTTGTCTATGCTTTATCTCATATATCTGCACGCACCCCCAATTTGAACATGTCTAATTAAATTTAAGTAATTCGGGAAAAATACTTCCGTTCCTCCCGTGGCTCCAAGATTTTCACCATATTTTTTATACTATGTGAGTCACCTAGGAAAATTATCAAGGCCCATTTCTCTCCCTTTTTGCTTATATATTTGCATTCACCCCCTTGCTTCAAACCCTGCCGGTTTATATATCCCCATGTCAACTCAAGCACATAGATCCTATTCTCTTATGATTCTTTTAGCACTTCCATGACATTCATAGGGTCCTTATTATTAGCTACTTCAAATGTGAAAATCACCTCACCCCTTTTATGCTCTATTCCTTTATCATTCAAAGTTCAAAGTGGTTGCAAATCATGATGACATATGATCCCCTATCCCCTATTTTTTTTATGATTCCATCATTTTTATAGGGTCATAATTAGCTATTCTAAGTATAAAAATCATATTATCCCGCCTTCTATCTATTTTATATCTATTTTTCAAAGTTCCGCTAGTTATGAATACTTGCAACCAAAATCCATCATATAGATCCGTTGCTCGTATGATTTTTTTTATTGCTCCATCATGTTTATAATGTAATTATTAGCTAATCCAAGATTTAAAATTATTTTTTCTCCCTTCTTTACTATTTTCCCTCCATTTTTCAAAGTTCTGGTCACTTCGACTATTCTAAACTAATTCGGGAAAAATAGCTCCGATTTTTTAAAAAGATTTTCAATGGTTCCAACATTTTTATATGGTCCTTATTAGCTTATCAAAGCACTAAAACCAATTTTCTCTCTTTTTCATCTTATACATCTGCACACACCCCCAATTTGAACGCGTCTAATTAACTTTCGGTAATTCGGGAAAAATACTTCCCTTCTTCCCGTGGCCCTAAGATTTTTACCATATTTTTTATATGATATGAATTACTTAGGAAAAATGTAAACACCACTCTTGCACCCTTCTTGCTCATACATTTGCACATGCCTCCCCGCTTCCAATCGTGCCGGATTGTGATATCCTTGATTAATTATTTGAGCATAGTTCCCATGTTCCTATGGTACTTTTAGCACTTCCATCACATTCATAGCATCATAATTAGCTATAAAAGATTATAAGACCACCTTCTCCCACCTACTTTCTTGTTCGCACTCTTATTCAAAATTCTGGAGGGTTTGAGTAAATCATGGCATGTAGATGCGAGTTTCTTATGATTTTTTTTATGATTCCATAATTTTTATAGGGTCCTTATTATCTAATCTAAGTGTTAAAATCATGTCACTCCTCCTTATATCTATTTGTTTCTTATTTTCAAAGTCCCTGGTTCGAATACTTGCAAGTAAAATCTACCTTATATTTCCGTAACTCCTATGATTTTTTTTATGATTCTATCATTTTCATAAGATACTTATTAGCTATTATAAGATTTAAAATTATTTTCCCTCCCCTCTTTACTATTTTCCCTCTATTTTTCTAAGTTCTGGTCACTTTGACCATTCTAATGTAATTCGGGAAAAATAGCTCCGGTCTTCCAATAATTTTTTTGATGATTCCAATATTTTTATAGGGTCCTTATTGGCTAGTAATCTTAAGTAATCTTAAGAAATTCGAGAAAAATACTTCCCTTGCTCTCGTGGTCCTAATATTTTCACCATAATTTTCATATGACATGAATTATCTATCAAAGTTATAAAAACCACTCTCCCTCCCTTTTTGCCCATACATTTGCACTCGCCCCCTACTTCAAATTCTGCTGGGTTATTGAATTCTCACGAAATTTTTTACACATAGTTCCATTTGTCCTATGATATTTTTAACACTTCCACCACATTCATATGGTCCTATTTAGCTATTTTAGATATTAAAATCACCTTCTTTCCATCATTTTTTTATTCCCCCCCTATTCAAATTTCTGAAAGGTCCACGTAAATGATGACACGTAGATGCGTTACTCCTATGATTTATTTTATGATCCCATCATTTTTATAAGGTTATTATTAGCTAGTCAAGGTACAAAAATCTTTTTTTCCCGCATTTTATTTATTTTTCTCTTATTATTCAAAGTTCCAATGTGTTAAAACTTTTGTAAGAAACTCATAGCATATAGATGCGTCTTTCTCACAAATTTATAAATATCACCATCATTTTTATAGGGTCATAATTAGCTAATCTAAGATTTAAAAATATTTTTTTCTCATCTTCTTATATTTTCTACAAATTATTCAAAGTTCTGGTCGATAGAGGTAATCTAAAGTAAATCGGGAAAAATAGTTCCGATTTCTTAAAAATTATTTTGATGATTCCATCATTTTTATAGAGTCCTTATTACCTACTTCACATATAAAAACCTCTTTCCATTAATTTTTTTTAAATACATCTCCAAGCGCCTCCTATTTTGATAAGTCTAATTAAACTTGTGTACTTCTTCAAAAATACTTTTATTTCTTGTATGCTTCCAAAACACACCCTATATATTTTATAGGGTACCAATCACCTAGGAAAATTTCAAAAAAAATTTAAACCCCTTTTTTTCCTAAACAAAGGCACCACCCCCTCATTCAAAACTTCAAGTAGTCCTAGTGAAACCAAATGTTTTTTGAATAATGATTTAGTATTTCTTTTTTTGGCACTAGGATTATTTCCATGGCTTATATAGGGTATAAAGTACACAAAATATTTTTTCCCCATTTTTTTATCCTTATCCATGCACCAACTCCTTATTTAAATTTGTTCAAATCTTCACACATGATTTTTGGAGATTACATTTTATATGAAATTATATGAATGCATTTTAG
>CM073327.1:0-36339 GCA_037043015.1 Bryum argenteum | reverse complement strand
CAAATTAGGGTTCTTTGGAGTCTCTTTGGTGACGACGGGCGGGCTCTGCTGCGGGTCTGAGAATGTTTATGGCGGCGATAAGCGAGGCCATGATGGATGGGTTTCGTGTAATGGGTGAGAAGGCTGGGGCCATCCGCCATGCTGTCTTTATTATCGAACACCTGTTTTGTCGCCTTGTGTTTCCAATGCGGCATTGTCTTGGAGGCGGCATTGCTTTTCTTTTCGGCTTCGTTCGTGGTGTAATCTGCGTGTTTTTACGCCAAAGTCATGGGCGCGACTCTTGCATTTTCGATTGGGAGGTCTATTCCTCACTTTTCACGTTGTTTGTCGAGATTTTTGTTTTGTGAGTTTGACGCAACCGGTGACTTAACGAACACGTTGCTTATGCGAATCCCTTGAGGGCTTTATTCGAAACTCGGTTTGGGCGAGCAACATGGTGAAGAACAACAAGTACTTCAACATCTTATGCAAGGTATAGCACAAGATGGTGGAAGTTTTCGTCCTTACATGCTTTTACTTTGTCGTCCTACATTATCAACTATGGTGGCGGCAACCGATGTTGGCTTTTTGTGGACTTCTGCTTCCCACTCTCTCGGAGGCGGCCGTGTCATCGAGCGCTTGATCGGGGGTCTCACTAGTCTTTATTACGCATTTGGGAGGCGATGGTGCGGATGATAAGCACGGAATCTTGCCCTACGTTCTTCCTTCCGTTGGCATTCATTCCGGTGTGATGATCGCGTGGAGAATCAAGAAATACGCCTTGATCGGTGAGTTTGGTTCGAGTAATATTTCTTGACAACCAGAAGAGATGAAAGGTGGAAAGGATAAAGGTCGATAACAAAAACTTATGAGCGTACATCGTCTATTTTATCTCAACACTTTGAAAACTCAAGTAAATGACTTGCCTACAATTGATACATTTACATCTTCACTCTAATATTTGTGGACCTATGTCGTCGTCTCTTTGCAAAAACCACCTCTTCATCTATCTCCGCTCATCTTTTATGACATCGAAGAACCTTCGTTTTTTTTTTTTTCTTATTCGTGATTGAAAACCTAAATCGTGGCCTACTGTGATGATGTGTGTTGTATCTGTTGAATCGATTCATATGTTATAAACTCAGTTGCTCGGCGGCGGGTTCTTATGTTGAGATTGGGAGGCGACCATCGGTGAGAGTATTGTGCGAGAGAAGGCGAATGGCCTACAAAGAGGACGGTTAAACATCGGACGAGAGTAGCTTTCAAGCTACATGATCATTGCTTGAAGGAAGAGCCACTGCCTTCACGTGAAAATGATCATCAGCCATTCTTGGCTACTATAGCTTGTCTCTTTTGTGTAAAATTTAAGTGGAAGAGTTCCCATTTATACTGTCATTCTAGTGAGCATTCAACGAGGTTTGATAGAGGTAGCTCATCTTAGGTAATCAAATGACGACTTACTTTGTAGTGACCAACAAAGGGGAGTGTGTTTTTAGCCCGTTCTTGACCATTGTCTTTCTTGGTGAAAATTCTCGACACGAATATTTTCATTTATTGGCACGTGTAATAGATGTGCCCCTTGAGTACCACTTTGCCTCTAATGCGTACAATTTATCAACGCTCAAAAAATTGTTCAGTTAGCTTCTGTCGGAGGATGGCCTTTGTGGGTGTCGCGTTGACATTCAATTGAAGTAAAAATGATGATAGTCCCCTATTGTTGAAGAAGTTGGGCGCGGAATGTGAGATCTTGTTCATGATAAGTAGAGTGTTATCAGCTGATACTATGCGGAATGTGTGTGATTTGTCAAGGACTTTTAAGGCCCTCTATTGACTTGGTGTCCACCCCAACTCACTCTTTTTCTTTGAAAAGAAGATGCAGGTGAGTGTAAAAGAAAGCAGTGACGATGAATGGCGGTGCTCCGTCGGTCATCTCCAGCAAGTGATTCTATAAATTGTAAAATTTTTGCACCTATAAGTTGGAATTGAGTCGACTTAGACGAGGTCCCTTGAATTTGGCCTTAGGTTTTACTATGGATTTAATTTAATGCACAATATAATGAAAATGCGATCATGGGGTGTTTTAAGCCTTACTTTACAAAGATGTTAAGCAAGTGAGTCTATAAATTGTAAAATTTTTGCACCGATAAGTTGGAATTGACTCCATATGGAGGAAGGTCCCTTGAATTTGGCCTTAGCGTGTACTTTGGATTTAATTATATCGACCATTATAATCAAAAAATCTGACCATGGTTGTATTTAAGCCCTACTTTTTAAAATTGTCGACAAGTGAGTCTATGAAGTATAATTTTTTTGTCGCAATAAGCTAGAATTTGCTCAAGTATAGAGGAAGGTCCCAATACCTAATACTAAAAAACGCTTTCTTGCGGGATGACTACTTGTCGATAAATGCATTCGCGAATTGTAAAGAGATACCTCAGTTCGTCAATCTCAGTTCAGTCGCGGGAAGAGTTTTGAGTGCTCCAAGATTTTGAATTCTAAATAAAGTAAGGTAATCGGCAAAGTCTTGAATCTGTTTCCTCAAAAACTTATGGAGGTAAGCTCCCTTTCCGTCTGGTTACGCCTTTAGAGTGTCGATTATCATAAGTCTTGAAACTCCGTAGGTGTCAATCGGCCACCTAATTCGTGAAAATCTAACATTTGAATGGAGAGGAACTAGCGGACTTGCCTAATATCAATGGAAAGAGGATAAGAAAGCACATGCGATGGAGCCAAAAATTCTAGAATCGGGTGAAAATTGCGGAAGATATGGGTCGCGAAGTTGGCGCGTGTGCAAAAACAACGTCAAGCAGGAGGGTTGTAGAAATCGATTGGTGAAGAATTAGAGGACGTGGATTACATTTCTAGAATCAGCGCAAAATTTCAGTCAAGATAGGCTCAAGCGGATCGCGATTTGGACACAAATTGATAAAAAGACGTGCATTCGCAAATAGGGGTTACAGGTGTAACCCTTTGTATAAACAGTCTTTGGTGTAGATCCCGAATGTGGCGCATTCTGTAAATTCTACCTATAGAATTGATATGGCATACAAACGGAACCAATCCGTCGGCGTGCGTGTGAGGAAATTAGCCTATTCTTAATGATACTTAGGTGTTGATAATTAGTACAATAATGTATACTTTGAACCATGCGAGTGCCTAAGATGAAATTAAAAAATGACATATACATGAAAAGTTCCATTGCGTGTACATGTAAATAGGTTTCAAGGTATAAGCTCACCGTTTAGTTTTCAATACAATAATTTTTCTTGTGCCTTTGTAATAGTCAAAACGAAGCCTTTGTATTTCAAATTCAACATAACTCAATGTAAATAATCAAGCATTTTTATAGGTTATATAAATCCTTTGTCCGTAAATGTGCGTAAACATATTCTTAATTCACCTAATTCATATTCACTTTTTATAATGGTTATTTTTTTTCCATAAAATATTGCTTTCCCTTTTCTCAACAAGATAAATAAATAAAAAACAAATAAAATCAACTTTGAACATTTTGATATCACAAATTGTGAGGAATTCAAGTCTACGATTTGGTACACATGATTTTGTACAAATTCACGTACCAAATCCTACGATTTACATACCTCAAAATACGTCAAACGTTGAAAAATCTCACATTGCAATGAAAGACAACGGTTTTTTGAGGTTAAGCATACACTAGGGGTTAACACTTTTCTATTCATTTGTATCTAGCATTTGCATAAAAATTTCATGACATTTGTGGGCGCAATTCCATAAGGTCTACGACAATCAAGACAATATCATAGCATTTCCACATAAATTCCAACTTT
The DNA here is from genome assembly GCA_037043015.1 of Bryum argenteum. Classification (NCBI taxonomy): domain Eukaryota; kingdom Viridiplantae; phylum Streptophyta; class Bryopsida; order Bryales; family Bryaceae; genus Bryum; species Bryum argenteum. Next base: position 32,551 of record CM073327.1, on the reverse strand, counting down.
TGTTTTACTATAATGTGAAGATCCATCTCCTAATAAATTTATTCTCAACAAAACCTAAATATCGGCTTCAATAGCAGGATAAGTATGTTTTGGGATGAGGTTAAAGATTTATAAAGCATGGTGTGGTAAGATAATAGAATTTCGCAATATGTTTAGAAAATCCGATGTGTCTTCCATGGGGTCCCCGCTATGATCTCCACCTCGACGAATGGCGATTCTAAGCGGAGGCAAAGGGATGGACCTCGGCCGTGCGGTTCTAGAATGCTATTGCGCAATTGAAAAATTCGTAAGCCCATTGTACCCATTTGTACACATCGTCCACGGTCTCGGTGTTGTAAATAGAATAAAGCTACTCCTACTATAAGTTACTATACCTTTAGTTTGTTGTAAATAGAATAAAGCTACTCCTACTATAAGTTAGTTAGTGCATGTAATAAGCACCAACCACTCCTTTGTGAGTTGGTGCATGAGCTCCATCCTTTAACAAGGAGTTACAATAGCAAGTTAAACTATAGTTTCCTTCTATATAAAGCTACGGGAGAGCTAGCCTCTCACTCACTTCTTTCTAACAATGTCTCTTACACACAACGTTATCGTGCGACTACTTGAAAGAGGAGCTCTTCTATCTAGTCCGTGTACAACTATGTGAAGAGGATCTCTTCCATAGTGTGTACATCGATCTGTGTATTCATGCAACTTTGAGGCTCATCCCATGTTTTAAAGCTATTTTCTCTTTTATCCTTTTGTTTTCTCTTAGCCGGAGGCTGTCCATAAGCATGAGAGCCCATCCGGTATGCACGGGCGCTTATAGCAAGCCACGGCCTCGGCGAAGGCGCGGCACACCCTTCTTGCGGGGCCCAGCTGACCAATGTGTTCTTTGCATGCTACCATTCCTCTTGCATTTTAACTAGCTTCCTCATTTTTTTGTTTTTCATTTTTACTTTCACTTACGCTTAGTTACTTGATAAGATATTATCTTGTCCTTCAAGTTTTGCTAGCATGGGTGCTTCTAAGCCTATAATAGAAAATAAAATAGCTAAGAGTATCACCTCTTATATTTCTGAGTTAGAAGGCGATGGTAGAAATTATTTGCGATGGTGCGTTGATTCGAAAGGATACCTTTTATCTAACGAGTTACAAGATATTATAACTTACCGGTACCCGCAAATTTCACGGCCGCGGAAAGAGCCGGACCATCGTTTTTATGCGGCATATTGACGATTCTCTTCAACGACAATACTTACAAGTTGATGACCCGGCGAGATCTATGGAGGCAAGCTGGAGGCGAGGTTTCGACACGAGAAGACCATCTTTTTGCCCAAGGCCCGCGATGGTAGGCAAATCTAAGTGTATGATTTTGCGGACTTCTCATCATACAACACTCAACTCTTCGCAATTACATCTCAACTACATGTGTGGAGAACCCAAGAGCGACGAGGAGATGATTGACAAGACTTTGTCAACCTTCCCAAGCTAACGTCTGCATTGTTGGCCCCGGATGTGCCGGACTATGAAGTTCAAGACTTACGTGAACTCACCCAATTCTGCTTCTCTCTGAACAACAACAACGATTGTTCTTTGAAGAACAACGAAGCCAAACCGCCACGTGAAACCAACGCGGTGGAGATACCAACACGGAAGGCCAAAGGAGGCGGGAAGTCAATCAACGAAGCGAGAAGCAAACTCCGTACACCGGACCTCAAAATAAGTCCTCTAACTCGGACTCTCGCCCTTCTAGTAAGTCATTTCCCGCAAATGTTTCAAGTGTGGTAGAGACGATTCGCTTACAAAGGATTGCCGAGCGGGCGAGTGTAAGCAGTGTGGTGGCCGGGACATCTAACTCGGGATTGTAAGTCAATATGTGTCAAAGATGTGGCGAGTTGGACATAAGACTTGATTGCCGGTCGGAGCGTCGGAGAAGTTGTACAAAGAACTCCAAGAGCTCCGGAAGGGTCGGAGAAAGTCACACTCTCTAGATGCCCCATCTCTTGATGGCATGACCACGAAAACTACAGCGCCATCGGCTGAGTCTTTGAGCACTCGCATCCACTCGGAGGCGTCCGATGGAGACATGGCTTTGCTAGGCGGTGGTTCCACGCATACAATCTTACGTAGCGCACGCTACTTTGATTTCTCGAGACATGATTCCGAGGCGTGGAGGCGACCCACCGCTTCGAGACGATTCGAAGCCGCTTGAAGACATGATTCGAAGCATGGCGCACTTGTGAGCTCAATGCGATCGCGGAAAACGGAAGATGATCTTCCGTGAGGGCGGGCAAGTGTGAAGCTCTCGGGGCGCCACCCTCATCTGCTCCAATGCCATGTTCGCCCCGGAGGCAAACCGAGAAGTCGATCGGCTTTCGCGACCTCCGGGCACATGGAATTCACGTCTGGCTGCGATCGAGGAGCGGTGAGAGATTCTAAGCACGATGCAAGGAGACAAGTGCCTAGCTACTTGCGCGCTGCGGAGCTAACGGCCTCTATGAGATTCGATCTCTTGTCTCAATCTTGGTCAGCACGACCATTCAACATACTCGATTGCCATGCGACAAGGTTGCACTTTGGCACTCGAGGATGGGCCACCCGGGAGTGACCATGCTTAGACGGATGATACTGTTTTAACGGGTCATGAAGTCTGTCTAAGTGATGCCCACAAGCTTGGAGTGTGCGGCGTGTGCTCAAGGAAAAGCTTATCCTTAAGCCCTCGGAGTGGAAACTTCCGCAAGAGCTCCCTCCACCACTTCATAGACTTCAGGGGGACGTCTGTGGCCCCATCAATCCTCCATCCGGACCTTTCAGGTACTTCCTCGTTCTTGTTGATGCTGCTGGGGTCCATTTTGAAGTCTCTTTACTAAGCACCCGAAACATTGTATTTTCTAAGATCCTAGCATCCTTGATAAGGTTCAAAACCCATTTCCCCGTATCCAGTGAAATTCTTGCGCATGGATAATGCACAAGAATTTAAGTCCCATGTTTTTGAAGATTACTGTAAAGCCACTGGGATTACTCTAACTTACAATGTCCCATATGAGCATTCTCAAAATGGGGTTTGGTGAGGCTTTTATATAAAGAAAATCAATTCATAAGCCGACCTCTTTTGATCCATGCTCATCTACCTTCATCGTTTTGGTCACATCTTTGTATTGCATCTTTCTTTGCCTTAACTTAGGTATAGACCTACTCTTATTCTTCAACATTCTCCCCTTGAGAGTTTAACTGGTCAACCTCCTAGTGTTGCCCACTTCAGAGTCTTCGGATGTCGTGTTTGGGTCCCTGTTCCAGAGCCTCAACGTAAGACTATAGGGTCCCATCGCCAAGAGGGCATCTATGTAGGATTTGACTCCCCAAGTATAATCCGTTATGTGTCCCCTCAGACAGGCGTCCTACATAAGGCTCGATTCCAAAATTGTCAATTTGAAGAAAGGTCTTTCCTTCTCTTATCTCTCCGGGTTCTTCTCAACCCCTTGTTTTCTCTGCTCCTCAAACCTTCACAATGAATCCAGATCCTATTACTAACCTCACAAACTCAGAAGTCAGGAAACTACTAAATCTCCAAGCCTTAGCTGAAAAGCTTCCAGATGGTTTTAATGATTCTTCTCGAATCACTCGAAACCCTCTTCCGAGCCTTTAGTCTATCTTCTATCAAACTCTTACCTAACCAAGATATTGCTCAGTCTTTACCGTCCAAAGCCAAGAAACCTAGGTTGACAAGTCAGCCCCTAGTCTCTTCTTCTTTTGTATCTAGCGTAGAAGAAGCTACAGACCCTCTTACACTAGAAGAAGCAAAGGCCAGGGCGGCCGCGGCCCCGCTGAAGCCCTTGGCATGAGTATGCTTCTTTGCGAAAACATCGGTCTTTGGACCGCTTGTGACCAACTTGGACACCAAGCCGATTGGCCACAAATTGATTTTCACAAAGAAAAAAGAAATGCTCAAGGTCAAATTCTCCGCTACAAAGTCCGATTAGTAGCCCAAGGTTTTGCTCAACGCCCAAGTATCGATTACACCTCTCTTACTCTCTGTCATGGATTCTTCTACGTTTCGATATCTGTAGGAATGGGCACATCCAATACACTTTGGAAACCCAACTACTAGATGTAGTAAGAGCCTATCTATATGGTCCTTTGGACACCGAGCTCTATATCAAGCTACCTCTGATTTTCTCTCTCAATCTATCCCGGTGACACAACTAAGTCCTACTCCGGTCTCGGACTTGAGCGTGCCTTGTACGGCTTGAAGCAAGGCGGTCGAATGTGGTACTCTCATCTACATTCTTTCTTGATCTGACATAAATTCCACCATGACCGAGTTTGCCTTGTATCTTTATCCTTAGAGAGTCATCGACTTTGCCATCGCGGCCATTTATGTTGATGACATAAACCTAGTGGGTACCCGTGACATGCAAGAAAGTTGTAAGTCTACTAACATCCCTTGAAAATGAAGATGTTAGGGAAAACCTCCTATTGCTTTGGCTTGCAGTTGTCCATCTTCCTGATGGCAGTATCTTTCTTCATCAAATGAGTTATACTCAGAAGATGTTGAAGAAATTCAACATGGACAAGGCCAGCCCTTTGTCAGCTCCGATGATTGGCAGAAGTAGCACCAAGGATGATCCCTATCATCCATGCCAAGACAAGGAGGAGGAGTTCACAGATAGGACACACTATCTTTCAGCTATCGGCGCCCTATTGTATCTAGCTACATTTACAAGACCTGACATCTCTTTCACTGTGAGTGTATTGGCACGGCATAGTCAAAATCCCTCCATCAGGCATTGGCGCGCTGTCAAGCATATCTTCAGATATTTGCGTGGCATCAAGACTTGGGACTTCACTATACCAAGAGTGAATCATCCGACATCATTGGCTACGCGAGATCTTTGGTTACAAATCGATGTCACCACAGGCAAGTCCCCAAAGCGGCTATATTTTTCTATATAGTAACGCACCTATCTCTTGGAAAAGTGTAAAGCAGGACGGTGTGACCACCTCCACCAACCACTCGGAGCTGATTGCTTTTCATGAAGCAACCCGAGAAGGCTATGCAGCCGCAATCTCCATGATTGTTGATAACCAACTCGGGCACGAAGACTCCTATCAACCCAACTATCTGTATGAGGATAAAGGCGACTGTGTAGCACAAGTCGGTCTTTGGATTTATCAAGAAGCGATCGTGTGAAGCACATTGACCCGCAAATTTTCAGCTACACTCAAGATTTGGTGACGAGTGGACAAATCCAAGTGCGAGAAGATCGAATCCACTCACAATGTTCTTGATCTTCTTACGAAGGCCCTTCCACCCACACTCATCGTCGACTTGTACAAGCATTTGGGATGCGGCTCCTACATGAGTTAAGCTAGATACACTCTTTTCTACACTTTGAGTTTTCTTATGAGATAGGTTTTTACTCAAAGGTAGTTTTTAACAGGTATCTAGTGTTTGAGGAGGAGTATATAGGCACAAACACTAGTATAGTAACCCGATATTCGAGGAGGAGTGTTGTAAATAGAATAAAGCTACTCCTACTATAAGTTACTATACCTTTAGTTTGTTGTAAATAGAATAAAGCTACTCCTACTATAAGTTAGTGCATGTAATAAGCACCAACCACTCCTTTGTGAGTTGGTGCATGAGCTCCATCCTTTAACAAGGAGTTACAATAGCAAGTTAAACTATAGTTTCCTTCTATATAAAGCTACGGGAGAGCTAGCCTCTCCTCACTTCTTTCTAACAATGTCTCTTGCACACAACATCGGGCATGAAATTCTCGGCGTGTTCAAGTCAATCATCGGGTTCGGCCGAAATCGTTTGAATCAACCTTATATCAACCACAAGATAAACTACACACTAAAAATTACAAAATTAATAATTTTAACTAACAAACGCCCACATCGCGACAACGGTTGGAGTTTGGGGCCCTAGAGTGCGACCGGGGTTGAAGGACATCGAGGCGGGATAGCCTCCCTTCATTGGGCCTCTCCTATCAAGGGGTCAATTTGCCCTAGGCCGGAATACTATATAGAAGCAAGGAGAATCTGCGGGGACCGTAAACATTTTAAGGATGGTGAACTATCGATCACCATACATAAAATTCTTTGAGTCGAGAAGAATGTTGAAATGTGTTAATCAAAATTTTGTATAAACAATGCAATGACATTCTCTTCATTTCTTTGAGAAAAGATCCATAAAATTGTATGAATTAAGGATCAACAGGGAAGTAGCACAAAATTTTGAAATCAAAGCGCTTTCAAGACTCTTCTTGTGCGAGAAGGAAGGTTTCTCACTTGATTAGCCAACAAGGTTAACGGCCCTTTGAAAGAAGTGAGCCTCCATGCTCCTGCAGGAATTTTCATAAGCTCTACTTCTCTATATTCAAAATTTCAAAAGTTCCAAACTCTTTGAATAAGCTGAAACATTCGCACAAAACCTTAATAATGAGTGTGGATCTTGTAAAATTATTGGAAGAGTATTAATTTGTGTTTTTAATGTAAAAATTACGAGATGAGTTGCAAAGAGAGCATGCATATATAAAAGTGGAGAGTTCCATTAAGTTAGCTAACCAACTCTGTAAGTTATGTACTCACGTGTCATGCATGTACGGGCACAATGGACTTGTAAAATGCAGGATAAAATCAAAACTTTTGATGGATCAAAAGTATGACTCGTAGATCTGCTTGATCTAAACAAACCTTCAATTCATGGCGCTACGTATGGGTTGCGAACTTCTTGATGATAGAAAGTGCGGTGAATGATTTGATATTAAATTGCACCTGGTTCATTGATCTCCATTGACATTGGCATCTTCATCTTCAATGAGGAAGAGCGGGAGGCATTCAAAGTCGCCAGCTTTGCTAAGCGTGTCCTCGCCACCCGCGTTGAATTCGAGATTTAAGCGCTCATGTGGTACTCTAGATCCTTGTCGAGGATTAAACTCCGCATCATCTCTCCCGCACCATAGGCATTGCCTTGCCCATGTTGTCTTGGAATCTCCGGCTAATGTATTCGTCGTACTTGTCAAACTTGACCCGAACTACTTTGAATCCGTAAAGGATGTCATCGTTTGTTGGATCTGCGACCGCTCTCATCGGCTAGAGGTGGAGAAATCCAATGCGGTGCGGCAGCAGAACACGATGACGATTCGGCACCAGGCACATGCACTTTAGTACCCGCCATGGAGCTTGGGGTGAGTGTAGCCGATTGAGCTGCGTACTTTAGCTCCGTGATGAGCGAGCTCCAGCGATTTGTTTTGGCTTTAAGCTGCGACCATAGTTGTAACATATTATGTGAAGACTAAGTCGAGACAAGAAAGATCAATCAAAGGGAGGAAGCACACTAGGGTGGATCAAAAAAATACGTTCGCCCTCTAAATCTTGTAAATTTGCTTGTTCAATGGCCTTTCTTGGACCCCTCTACATCTTAAAGTACTAATTTTTTTGGATTTAGGTAAAAAGAGTGATGGAGTGTGCAAATCACTTGACAAATTTTTTCAAAAATATTAGGAACATATTGTTATTTGGACTTCTTGCTTTTCGAGAAAAGTACGTTCACGGATCAAAAAATTTACAAAGTACTCCAATTTGGTAAGATTTGAGTTGCAAAGTACAAAAATAATTATATGGTTAGAGAGAGCACCTTCTAAGGTAACATATAATGTATCATTACTTTCCAAAAACTCATCCTTTCCTTACAATTTTTAGCGGTCAAAGGGCAAATTTTTTGACATGATGTAATTTAGTCAAAAATTAAAATTTTTAAGTGGATTTTTGTGCATTCCACCATATTCATACAATCTCCACGTGGGGCATTTGTACCAACTCATTGTTTTTGGCACCAAAGGCTACTTCTAGGAATCAAGATATAGTACTTAACATGTACTCTTTGTACAATATTAAAAACTTTGATGGGGATAATTGTCATTATTGTGACTTTTATCATTGGCCCACAACCAAGTCTAGTAGTCCCCTTAATTCTCTTTAATTCACTATGATTTTTAACACTCAATGCTTCTTGTAAACCTTGTTTATTTGCAATTAAAGATTTCTAGTACCTAAAGTACCCATCAAAATTGGGCGTTGACTTTTGGTACTTCTTGAGTACTAAGTACTTGTCCAAAAGTGATCCACCCTAGTATGCTTCTACCCCAAATACAATCGTGATGCCGCTTGTTTATGTACAGATAGCAATCCTGCATTTGGATAAGAAGAGGCATTTTAATTCCCATAACCTGGGGCGGCTTTAGCATTATACATGTATCCACTAGGTAGCAAAATAGCATGTAAGTTATGCGGACACTCACCACGATGCACCCTTACGCTCCACCTTGTTGATTTTTCCGACGTCCGGTTTCCAGTCGCCGCACTCAATCAGTTTAGCGAGTGCGTCTTCCTCGTACCGGTAGTGTAATGGTCTACGCAACTGGATTTTGAGGTGTAAAGTGTCAGCGATGTTCACCTTGGCGAGATTGAAGAGGGATGTTAAGAAGCAGCTGTCCACGACCCTCGAACGTCCGATCATGGCCTTCGTAAGATTTGACGAAGGACTCGTCAACCGAGTCCGTGCCAAGGGACCGCAGGCCCTGTAGCAAATCCTCGCGCTTCTCAGGCCACGTTTCTACTGTCTTGCACCCGAGTGACATCATGGATCCAATGCGGACCATCGCGCGTTCTCGACCCAGCATTGGAAACAATGCGCCATTCTGAGCGAAGACGTCCAGCAGTTTGATCGAACCGGCTTTGAGGTCACGGATAGGGACTATGTTCAACTCCTTCCACACATACTCTTCCCAGTTCTTCACACCCATGACTGATTGCTTGTTGCAAGCTACTATCAAAGTACGACGGACGGAGGGCTTTTAGCTAGAGATTGAAGACCAAACGGCACGGTCCACTCAGACTGAAAGTGATAGTTACTAGTATATGCTAAGATGGGAGATCGATCAATTATAACCTATAAAGCACCCCACCCCTGAATGTCGCAGCTTAAAATCAGATCTTCAAACACTGCCTGACTTCAAGCATGATGAGTTGGGGTATAGTGCACAAAACTTACCCATGCCCAACAATGAACTCCTGAGCCATCGTCGGAAACACAAGTTGTTGCGTACCGTACTATCACTGGCAACATCCTCGGCCAAGGCAAGTGCTCCTCACTAGTAGTCAGAGCTTTCCAGTCTTGGAGCAAGTTGTAAGCAAGTACTATAAGTTCAGTTTGACGTCCTGTTGTCCTATTGCTGGACCTGACTTCCGATTAAAGCACCTGTATGTATTCAGTCTACGCATGTTTTGTGGGCGGCGTCGTACTGTACAGCATCACTGACAGCTTAAGTTCATAGGAGAAGTTGTCTGCAAAGTTCTCAGATCAAGTTGTCTGCATGGTTCTCAGATAAAATTGTCTGTATTTAGTTGTCAGAATTGGGTATCACGAGCTAGGTAGCCAGCACGACATAAGCACCCAGGTCGGGCCGCAGGTTTGTCGCAAGAGAAGTCCGCAATGCCAGTGATGCAATCAATAAGGAGCGACCTCATCTTCTAAACTCTTCTGTCGATCATTTTCGGAATTATTATCTTATTTCTTTGACATTGGTTTGGCTTAGGGTTTGCGGCTGAGAAATTGAGGTGAAAGGTTTAGATCCGTGGACGCTTTCTTCGACTTCCTCTTCGCTCGCTCACCAACCATTCACGGTGCCGAGTGCTGCGGTGCGAATTTTGACTGAAGTCATTTCTTGTAACCATGGACCGTCTCTACGACGAGAGTTACAGTAATTTTCTGGCGCTGGTCATGTTTTCGGTCTTGGGCGGACGGAATTTCGGCCTTGGTTTCGGCTGGCAAGAAAGTTAGTGAAATTTGCTGGCAACAAAAAATGGCTGGCAGGAAACAAAGAACAAAGGTGAGCTTTCCACTTGCAGTTTGGTGCTTTGGATGAGTCGGAACCGTGTTCTGTAATTTTGGTTCATGTTCATTTGGAGGTGAGATGATCGGTTGTGCAACAGGTTGAGAGGATGCTTTCCGGAGTGTGATCTGATACTGTTTTGGTGGATTGTCAGGGTTAGGGTTTAGAGGTGTACTTTGTTGTGCTGAGAGTCTCAATTTACTGGATCTGTAACTTTTGTGATTTCCAGTTTAAATTACAGATGAGCAATTGGAGGGGTGCATGCCATAGTGGATCTTTTGGATTCCTCAAAACGCAATGTACATCACAACTTCGTTGTGGACGACATCTGCACCTACACAGCGCCAATTCAATGACCATCAAAAAGCTGCCGATGTGCAGCCAGCTGTCCTTTATGGTCTGAGATCCTGCGCCCAAAATTGAAAAATTCTGGAGTCGAGGCAATTTAGCATTTCACAAATGGCTGTAAGGGTTCTTGTTGTATTTGATCATAATATAAGCTTTAGTCAGTTTGGAATGTCTGCCGTATCAATCAGAGGTGATTGGTTGTCTCATACGGAATCTTCAAGTCTTTGTACTCAAGTCAGCAGTCTGGAAGGGAGGATATTTATTTGTTCAGAAATCCAAAGCTTTAGTTCGTGGTGTTTCCGTTTCTTTGCGTCTGTTCGTGTTGTCCCAGTCTGAGTGGGTGGGAGGAAAGCTTAATTTTGTTTGATCAGGATTAGGTCTGTAATTAAGGATAATCATTCCATAGTTCAGACAAATTATGTAACTGCATTGTATCGTCAGATAACTGATGCTTTTAAGGTCTTGTGACGACATGGATGGTCTTGTATCACAGGAAACAACGTCCAGAGGAAGGCGAGCACCGGATCACGAGGTATCACACCACTCCCACCAGGAGCCCCGAAGGTACTTATCAATCCATTGAACTTGATGTCTCCTCACAGTGGTGCTTTTTCTGTTATCAATGCTAGTTATGGAACTGGTGAATTAATCTGCACATCGTGTAGTACTCCCTGCAACCAGTTTGTCGTTGCATTCATGCATAATTACACAGGAGTCTCATATGCGGTACCCTGTGGGAAATATGCATGTTTTCCTTCTGTGAGTCCCTCTAAACTACACTACACAGGGAAAAAGTGCGAACAGGGCTTTTTGAGTAAAGTATAGAGGGAGTGCACAGGGACTGTTGTAATCTTGCACTAGAATTGTTTTTGCACAGAGGAAAGTGCAAACAGGAAAAAATTTAACCCTGTCACTGGGAATTTGCATGGAAGAGAATAAATGCTTACAGGGAAACTCACATGATGTTCTTGTGTTGGTCTGCATACGGTCCAGCTTTCGGTACGGTACGAACACCCAGGCAAGGAGAAATCTACTGTAATCGATGTGGACTCATTTCCATCAGATGATGGATGGTGGACACCGCCAGTCCATGGAGAAGACAGTGCATGTCTTTGGAACAATTCAGAACTTCAGGAGTTAGAGCAGCTTCGAATACAAGATCCTACGCGCTTTTTGGCATTCCTTGAGGCACACGGCTGCTGTATTAGAGATCAGGATTCTCTTTCCTGCTTTGAGAGTGAAAAAGGTTTGCAACCTTTTCACAGAAGGCGCGACAACCGTCATGCCGCTGGATTGTTCGGTCGAGCCACGAGGTCCGGATCAAGACGATTATGAGTTGTTGATGATGACTGATCTCAAGAGCTTTTTCAATCTTGATTGGAATTGGGTAAGTCCAAGTGCAAATTAATTTTAGTCGTCGGTTATATAACAAGTGCTCAGCTCATTGCAGAAATTGCAGATTTTATTAATATTTGTGGTGCAGGGCCATCTTGTGTATCGACTAAGGTCCCAGGAAGATCAAGTGCTAGAAATCCACTTGAATGCCATACCTGAAGATCTAGGCATCTGAAACGACAATTTAAGGCACGCATTGAGGAAGCGAGGCAATCTTTGTGAGGTGCGGGCCCGGAAGACGGCGTGCCGTGAGTACGAAGAGTGTCTGCGCATGTTGGTGAGCATGGAGAAAGGACTTTGGACACGACTTCAAACATGGCTTCTATTGTGGGTATGCATTTCCTTGGTGCATATGTACCAGTTGTGGCTCAAAGAGTACCCCCAATGTATTGCGATATACGACCGGATGTCGCAACAAGCTGAACCAAGAGGATACCGATGAGAGCGAGGGTGACGGAAGCTTGGGCCAGGCTCTACTATGTACTCGTTTGGCATCGCAGTGGTGTTATTTGGTGGAGTCACACACTCGGGGATACAAAAGGCGATGGAGATCCTCAACGCCATCGTCTCCTTAGCTTTGTGCGTACAATCCAAAGCGTTCAACGTGGTCGCGATGCAAAACAAAGAAGCGCAAGGCTTTGAATGGCTCCAGGATAATGACGAACAAGTGGGGGAGGCGGTGTGACATGCAATCAGGTGAAGGGGATATGAGAATTGCGTTCTGTTTCAATTTACAGCATTTGTTTGGCATTTCCCAGCAGTTGTTTGCAGAACAAGTCAAGTGGACAAGGGAGAAGTGGGTATGGATCAATCCTAGTATTGATGTAGCTCAGGAATCCAAGATACGGTGGAAAATCCAAGATATTGAAGCGTTCTATCTATTCAATATGGTCGATGAAGGTAAGGATGCCATCGCGTTGCTCCGGAAGGAAGTGGCACAACTCGAAGGTGGTAAGCTTCAAAAGCAAATATTCGAATGCAAGATTGTTCAGTTTGAAGCGAAGTTCTGCATGTATTCAAATCCCGCAAGGCGGACGATTACTGCGATTGCGGAAAATGGATTAACGAAACTGGATTGCTCAGATGCATCGAGCACAATTGCAACTGAGTTAGCTCCGTTGAAGTTTGTCCGGGCCAAGATTCTTCATGGCCGAATAAAGGGGAGTCAAATTCTGACAGACTCTCCACATGGCGTCGACATGCCGACCATTTTAAATAAAGAAGTGATAAGTCGTGTCCAAGAAGCCACGAGTTGTTGGAGGCGGTAGATTCTTGAGTGTATATCAAAGAACCGGTTCCCGAGTGCGTTGATTCACTCCAGTGGAGCGATTGCGTGGGCGACAAGCTGATGCAGGACCTTTATGTGCACAAGGATCGGCATAAGCGCCCCATTTCGAACACGTATGTCGGTGACTTTTCGAAAAGCGACGGGATGATGGATGCTTTCAAAACGAGCCTTCAATTATTGAGCCGTACGGTTTACACCTGCTGGCCGATTTGGAAGGATGAGATCGATTGCCACATAGAGTTGGGCCATTCCTACATAAATCTTTGTTTCCTTCAAGGATCCCAATTTAAACATATGCAACAATGCGGCGCAAGGAATTTGCAAGTGTACACGGTATCATGTGGACACCGCGATCGAACATTTCAACAAGCTCACAGTCTTAGCAACAACAAGTGGAGGCAGTACCGGCGACCGAGGCTTATCTCGGGTTTAAGTGCACATTATGAGAAGCGGTTCAATTGTTCGATCATTGCGAAGTTCTTCTTGCTCCTTCCCATTCTTGAGGAGCTTGAGGAAGTTTTCCAAAGTAGCAAGTCTAAAATCAGGCTGGAGCTCGAACGGGAATGCAACAGTTCTCACTTGCATCTCCACTCCCTCACTGTGGAACCAGGTGAAGTCTCTTATGCGGTTGATCAAGGCCCCAGGGGTTCGAAACCCACCCGTGAGTGGACGAAGGCAGAACCAATGTGTAGGCTTGTCAAGAGCGGTGCAAGCCGCATGCATCTATCGTGGCTCATTGATGAGTTTGTTCTAACATTCGTGGACGGTAAGTAGAAAAACTCGAAATCGGGACAAAAAGGTGTATGTTGATGCTATCATTTTCAAATCATGTTCGTACTCATATGAGCTATAACGGCTGTGGACAATGATATCATCCTGATATTTTTAATAGTGTTGTGGCCGCCTCTTTTGGTGATGTCCGACAGATTTCTGGGTGGAATTCCAGCAATCAACCGATCACTTTCTGAAGTATTTGGAAGTAGATTATGCAACTCCTTGACGCTCGAGGAAGATGGCCACTCTTTTACCTTCAATGAAGTTTGTTTGGGAAAGGGAGAGTTCAAAGATCTGAGACACAAAATTGCAATTTTGTTCCTTGAGGGTTCTCAATTGGCGGCGTCGTCAAGTGATAGATATACGGAGAGCTTTCAATGGAGTTCTGAAACGCTTCCGAATTTAACACCTGGACGCGCGGACTACCTAAGGATGGTCGATGAGTTGAGATGCCAGAGGGGGCTCCAAGGTTTGTATCCTGGAGATCTTGGCGTTTGAAAGGGGCTGCTTTGGGCTGAAAGAGGACGCTCGCGTATCCTGATCAATCAACTCGTTGTAGCAAACAAATTGCACCAGGATGCGAATCATGCAACAGAGATGAACAAATTGGTCAACTTCAATTTCAGTGATAAGGTATTTGTTTAATTTGTCGATCTGTGAAGGAGTATTTATTGATTGTCGGAGCTGCATGCTGTGAATATTATAATTGTCCCAACCTCAAATGTATGTGTGATTGAGTGCTTCTCACGTGGGTGTGATGAAAATCTCAGAAATCGTGGAAAATCCTCAGAGCAGCTCAACTTGCTTGTGGAGATAATACGGTCTTTGTGGAGTACGTGGTTGACACTTACATGGGAGGAGGTGATATTGACCAAGTCTTTGTCTACGTCATCGGCAAAGAATGCGATCATGTTAGACCGATAGTACCTGATCTGATGGGTAAGTTCATCAGCTTCATTTCAAGTTGCCCTAGTGACAATTATCTCCACCAAGTTGCGATAGATTTTCAGAATGATGTCAATCTGTTGCTCTCGAGAGTCATTGATAGATCTAGCTGCATATATAATTACCTTGCGTGCAACGAAGCGCGAGGGTGCCTCATCATTCGTGTGCAATAATTTTATTCAGGAAGGCGAAGTGGTCGCGCGTGACATCGAAATAGGGAATCCACAAGATTTACAAGATTCCCTGAAGAGGGTCCATGAGCATATGTCTTCGCGACCTAAGGCCGATCAGACCGATCTGGAGAAACTTTATTCACAAGCTGCGACCAATCAAACCGATCTGGAGAAACTTTATGACACTTTCATCAGACCTATTTCTGACTTGCTCGATGGCATGGAACCTGAAGACAAGCTTGTCTTTGCGCTTGACGATGAGGTAACCAAGAGTTTGATTAGAGGTGGTCTGGTCTTTAATAAGTTCTCAACGTGTTGACTAGTAATTTCGGAGCTGTTTGTAGTGTCCGTCCTAACGTGTGAAATTGATCAGTGAGTACTACATGATCGCGAGTAGCCGACACTAATTTTGCATGTGTGTTGATGATATGTTCTTGCTCTATTTCAGGTTCTGACAAATGTCCCATTCTCTATTCTCCTGAACGCTACAACCGGCAAGTATCTCATCGAAAGTCACACCATCTCCTTCACCCCTGCGCTTCGGGTCCTTGCGTTATGCAATGAGAGATTCAAATCCATGGGCCAAGCCTCGCAGCAAGTTGGACCATCCGTGGCCCTTGGAGACCCCGCCTATAGACAGAAGAACTTGAGACTGCCGCAGACCTTGAAGGAAGTTAGCAAGATTCCTGACTTTTTCAAAGATGGTTGTGTGAAGGTGATGACGGGCCCAGACGCTTCAGTTGACAATCTCCTCAAGTCTGCTAACCTACCTCTTGATACGGTTCAAGGATTTGTTCACGTGGCGGCTCATGGTATTGTCAACGATAGGAGCAGTCTGGATCTTTGTGCACAGCAAATTCAAATAAGCGGCCGTCGAGGAGTCAACAACACATACTCGGTACTTTCGGTTCCACTAATCTACAACCAGCGACATGCATGCTTTTCAAATTCGTCATCCTAGCACTCAAGGCCAGTTTGCTCACGATTATTTATTGTCGTGGTTGTTGTCAAACATCTATCAATGGTGTTGCGATTCTTTCTCCGGGCCCCTTCCAACCAACGCGATGAGGACGCTCTTTCGGAGGATGACGAGCTTGAGGAAATGGCATGTGATGACACGATTAGCTTCACAAATTTGAGATCTTTGGCGTAGGTTGTGTACGAGGTGGATCGAGAATCGATGGAGCATCATAATGAACGTGTAGATATGGAGAAAGACAGAAGAGTGGCATACTCCGATCTGAAAATATAGCGAAGCTTGGATTCGAATGGCGGTCTCGCATGGTGGTTTTGAGTGCTTGCAACACGCCAGCGGATGCGTAAGTAAATACCCCGGGCGTCTGTCACTATCTTCAAATCATTACGCTCGCAACATTCCTAGTGTGACAAGTGTAATCTAATAAGAATCTACTCACAAAGAATTGTATTAACTAACATTTTTTTAGTATGTTGGCAATGAATGATTGTAATTCCGTGTTGAAAACCGAGGGCGTCGTGGGCTTACCGCGAGCTTTTCTAGTGGCGGGTGTGCCATGCGTGGTGGCATCGCAATGGAGTTTGGAGGATGAGGCAAGCGCAAAGGCGATGCAAAAGTTTTACCAAGAGATGAGCCGAGCGCGGTGACACCGCAAGCGCAATGCGTCTTTGCCATGTTGAGAATGAAACCAAAGCACTTTGCTCGTCCTCCGAGATTGCAAGTTCGGTTCATAAATGGGAGGCTACTTGGTGTGGGGATTGCCCACGGTGACACTGCCCACATGCATGCTCAAAACTCCCGCTCCCACCAAAGCCCATGTCCATCCATGGATCCCAAAAGAAGATGAGTTATTCTTACCCTGGCAAGCTACTCAAGGAACTCTGGGCACATCATCTCAAAGAAAAGTGGATGTACGCCCTTTTCCTTCAAGCTGTGGTGTCGGGGAAGTGGACATCTGCACTTCTTTTCCAAGCTTTGTTGACAAATACCCTTTTTCTCCAGATGCTCATGCTTTCAATCTATTTGATCACAGAAAAGGTTATACTGTCAAAGAGTACCTAATAGACTGACTGACTTGCAATAGCTTGGAAGAAAAATTATCAATGCTGCACGGTCAATTCAAGGTGTGGTTTGTCATTTCATGTAGAAAATAAAGATGAAGAATCTGGTGGTCTCGTATAATATGATTGATTGATCTTCTTGATTGAGTGGCTACGATAGAGTAAACTATGACTAAAATGGCACACAATGGCGTTAAAATATTCTGCATCCCCATGTCATCGAGACACAAGCCGTTTGCAAGAAACACCAGAGCGTTTTGTTGCATTTCTGAAATTTTTAGAGTACTATTGACTTCTGGAAAAAATTATAAAAATTATAATTTTTTAATGAAATATTGATAATTTGAAGAACTCTAGAAAGGCTGCATTTCCAAAATAGTTTCTCCAAAAAATTTATTCCAGAGGTAAGTGACTGCACTTTGGATGAAGGTAACTGCATCATATTCCACTGAATGGGCATTATATTGGCACCAAGAGCTTCGCATGTATGTACAAAAGCAACAAAATCTGTTGACAAGCGACCGGTGATTCCAACAGTTCCAGTAATTCCTCCTAACAGTACATGCTTGGCCAAGGCACATCCACATCTGGTACACCAGAGAACAAGGGTATGTGCAGCAGCTTCTCAAGCTGCTGAACGCTAAGTTGAACTCGAGCACTCAGAATTTCTTCATCAGGTATTAAACCAACCAAATCCTTCAAGTTATCCATCTCTGGAGGCTCATACATCCTTCGCTTCTTTACACCTTCATCTTCACCATGTGGACGTGCATGAATTGCCAATGCCTCTGAAGTTCCCATTTCGTCGTTGTCGGAATCCTGCAAAAGTTCCTCAATGTACCCAACAGCACTAGCCCTCGACTCAAAAGTATACCAACATATCGTTGATCCATCCATCAATATAAGGACCAAAAATCATCAAGGTCGGTAAGAACAGCAAAGGTCTGAACTGCTGGGCAAAAACGTTAGCCATCACAAGACAAATCGTAGTCTGAACAATAGCCTTGTCACGACCACCTCGAAGATCTTTCTTCAGCTCGAAGATACACTTCAACCCACGGCGTGGATCAGATTTGAGTACTATCCGATGTACAAAAGCCACATCTGTGGTGCCTTTAAAATTCAACCACCAAGAAAACCTGATAGAAGGGTTGGATGGTTATTTGCAGCATCTATCAGCATCCACTTCCGCCCACTTGCTATCTTGTTTAAGTGAGGAATGTATCTATCAGCCTGTGACCTCTCCTGCCTGTCGTCCCAACCAAATGCAGGCAGATCACTCAAGTGCTTGGGATTAGAATCAATCTCTTTGAACATCATTTTCAACCCTACCTCCCGTTCAAGAGTACCCCAAATATTCTGGGTCACAGACGATAACTGAACTGATTTCTTCGATTTGGATTTCGCCTTCTGCTCAGCCAGATATTCTGTCAACTCCTGCAAGAGCTTTTCAGGAACACCTGACGACAGTCCTGCACAGAAGAGCACAGAAGGGGATCACACACGATGGTCACAAAATTCAATCAAACAACCAAGAAAACAGATTTAGGGTTTAGGCCATGGCAATTCTCGCACTGCAAAAATAATATGCTAAACTTTTTACACAAATCACATCAACGTTGTCTCGTGGCAAGTCATAATCACTCCGGTTTAGGAGACTACATATTTGTACGATTTCAAACCCTCGAATACAGCCACGAACCATCCCTACAAGCAAGCATCAGTCGTCCGTGCCATAACTGCAGCAGAATTCGCCCATGGAACAGA
The DNA here is from genome assembly GCA_037043015.1 of Bryum argenteum. Lineage (NCBI taxonomy): Eukaryota > Viridiplantae > Streptophyta > Bryopsida > Bryales > Bryaceae > Bryum > Bryum argenteum. The sequence continues at coordinate 13,937 of CM073327.1, read as the reverse complement.
GCGCCCATGGAACGGCAGATTGGGACCAAAATCACCAAGTAAACGTTTTAAAGCCCAAAATGCAAAACAATCTTGAAAAAGCAAAACAGAAAAGTTACTCTGTTCAGCATTACCTCCCAAAACTTGAAAGAAGGAAACAGAAACGAAGTTCTTAGGAAGACGCTTCATAGAAAACAACATTCGACCGTACTGTCTGGTTGACAGTAGCCGTAGCCAATAATGTAAATTAATCCTTCAAAATCCTAAGCGCCTGACGCATCTGGGATACAGCCAAGAACAAGGCCTGCTAACATTTCACTCCCAGCTGTGGATTAAACGAACACTAATTATCAAGATTCCAGAGAAGCCTCAAATATCTATCAATCGCACCACAAGAATTGCTCTAAGGTGGCAACAACGAGAACCACAAAATAACGCACAGATTGAAAGCACAAGTGAGACATTCATTAAAAAACTTAAAATTTAAAAAAACTCGGAGCCAGGCGAAAGCACAGATTAAACGCTAAACCCTAAACTAAACCTAAACCGGTCATGAAGACTTCATAGAATATAACTCATGAATGGCCATCACGAATCGTACAAGAAGATGCCTACAGACATCAGACAAGAGTGTTAAGCAACAAATATGCATACGTCCGCACATTCTGGGCATCGAACCAAATTGTGCATTCTCACTCACTCGAATACGACCTAATAAGACCGTTAGACAAACTAGTGATGCTTACCGCAGAGCTTGGCGGCAGCTCCGCAAACTAGTGAGCCGCGTCGTTCCCAAATAACAAACCATTGCGTTAACAGACCTGCTTATTCTATCTACGAAGGCAAGTAGCCTAAACCCTATACCGATTTTGATAAGGAAATCAATTGATCAGTTCGCCAGAAAAGCATGTTATCACAAGTATAAGTAAGCATACCCTATGCAACAAGTAAGCATACCAGAGCACACAAGATTCATCTCACAGATCATGGATCCAGATTCTCGCTAAGCTTACATACCTGCCGATGTCGGCGCTTCTTGCACAGACAGAACACTGCAAATTTCTTGCCGGAGGCTGACTATCTGACGATCGCGGCTACGTCCAACAAGCCCCCGCCGCGGCGAGGACTCATCAGCCCCTGATCACGCGGGACACTGGGCTCCACAACCCACAAAAACTCCAACCAATCTAGAGCCGGGACAAAATCTGGTTTAGGGACTCCCCCCAGCTCAAATCGGGACAGTGGGTCGCGCCGCCCGGAGGCCCGCCGGTGCGACTCACAAACCCTAAACCACGACCTACAGGGACTACCACTTAACATCTGTAATTCGATCTCATCTCATCACAGAGCAGAGCAGCTGCATGTAGAAAATATACTGAGATTTCAAAATCAAGGCATAAAAGGGAGTGAAACCCTAATTATCAAGACCATACACGCAAGGCAAAGGCAAGGAAAGGCAAAAAATAAACACAGAATCATTGGCTCTCCCTCTGGAACTGGCAGACCTAACAACGAAACACAGGAGAAATACCATGAGAATTCATTAGCCAAGCATTAGACAAACCCTAGCTACCAAGAAGAGAGTCAATGCAACAATCATCACCGAAAACACTAGACCCTAAAACCCTAAACCCTTGGCTCAGATTTGGTGTTAATGGGGTGTGCAGTGGAGGACCAGTACCATACGTGCATTCCTTAAGACCGGGTTCAGTTCAAAGTGTGGATTTAGCAACTCTGCCCAAGTTAGATTATCAGCATGACAAGCAGCCGTGGTTACAGTCGTTTTTCCAAGGCATAAGATGCAACTCGGAAGGAAAGACAGTAATTAGAGGAGAGGATCAGAGCACTGCCCGTGATGCGCCAATGGAAAAGAGCAACATAACAGCAGATTGGGACCAAATCACCAGGTAAGCGATTCAAAGTCTAAAGTTCACAATAGACTTGAAAAAGCAAAACAGAAATATTACTCTGCACAGCATTTCCTTCTAATTCTTACACGAATCATACACCAAACGTTGTCTCCTGTCATCTCATAATCACTCTGGTGAGGAGACTATCATGACATCAACAGAATGAACATAAACGTAGAAGCTAGCCAAGGACGAAACTCGCTTCCCCTTCACTCTCAAGCTACGGGCACATCGCTACCAAATGATCCACAACAAGGTTCAACAGCAGACCACCTAGTTCCACAACATAGAACCGGCTATGGAACAGTCGGGTACTTGGTCAAAAGGGATGAAAACATCCCTGCAGCCAAACGAAACCCTAAAGTAGACAAAACGCAGCGTGACACGAACAGTCAGGGGGCACTGCGAGGAGAAGAGAGAACCATGAAAATAATTGGGAGAAGCTCTAGCACTCAAATCCTAGTGTCAGGTTGTGGATGAACCAGGAAAGACAACCCTGACCCCTAAACCCTGAACCGAAGATGAAGCTCCGAAATCTGTACGCCCAAAATTACAGAAGGGGATCACAAACAACGGTTACAAAATTCAATCCTAAAGCAAAGAAAACAGAAAGAAGCCACGACAGTGCTCATACCTGAAGTGGAAGTTTTGAGTAACATCAGCTTCTCTTCCCGCAGCTGCTCCTCCTTTTTCCGCAGCTGCTCCTCCTTATTCCGCAGCTGCTCCTCGTTTTTCCGCAGATAAGCGACCTCGGCATCTTCGACAGCCGTCGTTAGTAGTCGTTCCACACGCTCAATCTTTTCCTCCACTTTCTTGATCTCTTGCTCCACTTTCCCGATCTCTTGCTCCACTTTCCCGATCTCTTGCTCCACTTTCCCGATCTCTTGCTTCACCTCTTCAATTTCGGTATCCATTGTCTTGAAATGCGCGTAACCCTTTCAGCAAGCCTAGGCTGCCTACGTGACGACCTCCTGTAATGTGCAACCTCAGCAGCAACTCATCACAACGCTGTCACACGCAAACGCGAGCGCTGCTCCAAATGCATACAGAACTCCGCATCCAGAACTCCGCATCCAGAACTCCGCTCAGCCCTAAACCCAAACCCCGACATAAACAACAAGCGGAAAGAGTAAAATCAGCTGCCAAACCACAATCAGAGCTCACGGCGCGCATGACTGCCACTCAAACCCCGACGAAAAGAGAACAGCAGAAGAACGCTGAAAAGCGCGTCCCGCCCTCGTCACTAAGGGTGGGACTGTGGAGGGGGGATCGTTTCCCCTCCGGTCAGCCCCCCCTGCCCAGAGCCCGGCCTCGCCCGGGGCCTCCACAGTCCCGGGCCCTCGATCGCGGCTGGCGACGTCGTTCGTCGTCGACGGAACCTCCCGCTCCCTCGTCCGTCGAGGGAGATCCCGCCCGCCCTCAGGTTTTCAAATCCCTCGGTTTTCCGCTCCTCGTCGGCGCTCCTGCATTTGCATTTTCTCGGGGCAACTTTCGGCGACATTTCGCGCATTGCAGGGTGTCCATAGCCACTGCGTCTCTTTCGGGGGATTCAAGTTTCTTGCGCACCGGCAGAGATTAGGCTGTTCATGCTGATTACCTTCACGCTCCTCACGTAGTGATGCCTGGAATTCGAGGGTTTGAATTTGTCTTTGGCGCCTATTCCGACCTTTGAATTGACCGCAGCTTTCCATCTCATCGGTCGTTGCTGATTGCAGGTCGGTTAAATATAATCTTGATGCAGCCAATTGAGAAGGTTTGAGTTTCTTGAGAACAAAACGAATTGCGTTTTCCTTCGAGATTTTTTCTTACTTTCTATCACTTAACAAGTATTGGTGAATGATATTCTATCCTGTATGCGTATGATTTCAAGTAACCAGCCTGGGTCACACAGAATAGGAACTGGATAATTATCCTGCAGTTGTGGACATCATGTGACGGTTGCTGCATTTGACACAATGGCAGGGCTCATTTGAGCGGTTTCTGATGTCAGATTGGCTACGAGCATATCAAGTGTACTTTTGCAGGTAGCATTCGAGAATGTGGGAGCCGTTTCAACGCATGCCATAACCAAGCAGCGGAAGAAGGAACAGTCTGCAGTGCAGGCAGAGCTACAGCGTCAAATTCATCGTCTGAAATCTTTGAAAGAATCTACTTTGCCTTCCAAATAGTGAATCATGGACAGGGTGGTTACATTCCTTTGAATAGATCTCAGGTGTTAACCTCGTTGTTTGGGACACCAGCATAGGATCATTTTGGTAGCCGCACCAACATTCTCCTACCTTAATACTGCAGGAGAGCATCCTTTCATTGTGCTACTGATAGTCCCTTGTGTGGGAGATTATTGATGCAGCTACCTTTCTTGTACATCCTGAACTATCGATTCACTTTGAGATCCTGGTTTGTTCCAGGCTGTACTGTATGGGCATGAGGAGCCGGTCACAGGATTGTTTGGCTCCGGTCATCGAAAATATGGACATTTATTAACATCACCTGTGAAACTTAAGCAAAGTATACCTGGGCTATTGTGGTTATTTTGATGCATTTGCTTGTATTGATCGACAGTTGTTAGCGTTTCCTTCAAATCTGGTTCAAGTCTTGTCCTCTATTATTGTTGTTGTTACTTAGAGCTTTCTACTTTATTTCTGAGGCTGGCTTGGATTGAGGGAGTTGCCTTCAAAGTCATCAGGTTGATATGAGTATGAAAATTGTTTTGTATTCCCAATTTTTAAGAGACGTAAATTCCGCGAGCAGCTCATTTGTACTTTTAGTAATCACTTAAAATTTAATATATGTATTAGTATATGTATTACGGTTGCTTGAATGTGTTTGTCCCTTCACCCCTAAAGTCGACTGAGGACAGATTCTGTCCGTTTTGGCTTTGGTCAGCCTCTCGTTTTCTAAATTTAGCTCTCATGAAATTGAAACCTTTTGCAGGTTGTAGAGTTTTTCCATACCTTTCCGAAAAGTCATTTCAGGCTTCAAAATTCCTCATACTTTAGGAGATATTCACGGTCAAAGTTTGAAAACACTAATCAAAATCTGCCCTAAACTGCCCAAACTGTGGTATATGCTCACTTAATATTCTCAAATTCTGCCCAAAATCAATTTAATCGCAGAAACTTCAAAAATTCACCAAAAATTGAGATTTTACTTTTTTTCAAGTTTTGTTTTTACGTACGTGTGAAGGAGGTTAAAGGCATATTCTCACCGTTCGCATTTTCAATCTAGTTATTATTCAATTGCCAATTTTATTGTCAAAGACTGGCTTTGTACTTGAATTTTAGCATACCTCCATGTGAAAAGTCAAGCATTTCTTTAGGTTTTATAGGTTGCATGTGGGTAAAACTTGCATAGGCATGTTCCTAACTCACCTAGGAACAAGAATGTGAAGAGCCTCTTATCAAATTTTCTACCAAAACCGGTATTTTTGGCCCTCAAAAACTAGTCACTCTTTCAACAACAAGGGAAAAAAACTTCTTCTCCAACTTTGAACATTATGATCTCACAATTGGTATGGAATTTGAATGTGAGATTTTATATGCATATACTAATACAAGTCAAGTACTAGATCCTACAGTTACATACCTAAAATTTTGTCAAAATTTGAAAATTTTCACCTTGCATCAAAAGAGGTCGTTTTGCATGTTTTGAGAGTTTACGCGGTTTGGAGGTCGATCGACTTTAGGGGTTAACCAGGCCAAATGTTTAACTTTAGGGGTTAAAGTTGCTAGTCATCCAAAGACTGGTTTAGGGTTAACCCCTAAAGCCAAACATTTTGGATGACTAGCAATTTTGAAGAGTCATAACTTCTTCATCTGGAGTCCGTTTTGGATAAAATCACTTGGGTTGCGTCTTAAAACAAGTCTACTTTGTGTGGTAAAATGTGCTGAACCATACAATGAGGTATGAATAAATGGCATGCATTTTAGTGAAGTCAGTTATTGTTTCTGAGTTTTTTAATATGAGGCATGTCTTACCATTGTGAGGCAATTATGGGAAATAAAAAAAGTGGTTTCATGAAATTTTTTATATAATCAAGATCTTAAGATGAAGGCTAACAACTATTTTTTTGGAAGATTTTTGATCCAAAGATTTTTTAATTAGATTTGCAACGATGTTTCTATCTTGAAAAAAGTTAAAAAGTGGATGATTTTTGAGGAGCTATCTCTCTCATCCACCGTTGGATTTCGACTTTATTTTTGGGATAGACTCCAATTAGAGTCTAGTTTTAGTGATAGAAACCTTGACAAAATCGAAGATGTATTGTAGATGAGGCATAGATTTGAGTACAAAGGATTGTGTTTTGGACTATTTTGCCTGTATGAAAATTTGGCAATTTTCATCATTGCAAGGTCATTATTTGCGCAAAGAAATTTTTCACATGCGTTTTTTTTGTTCAGGGTTTTATTAAATAAGAGATTTACATCTTTGTTGTTGGCGATTTTTATTATTGTAATAAGTATATTGGTGGAATTTTCACTTCAAAGTGAAAATGTTGAGATTTTGTGATGTTTATTGAGTACTAATATATTATGGTATTGCAATCCATGAGGCCTCATTACTCAAATTTTGACCCAAATGATGTACAATATGTCAAACTACAAGATTGTAGGGCTGAGATTTGAATAACTTACCTGCGTTTCCATTTATGACAATTTTTTCGAGAATGTGTTTTTTTTCTACCAATGAGTCAAACCATTTAGGGGTTAATACTAATAGTAGGTGGCTCAAAACCTGCACGGCACCACAAACCACTTAGTAGACCTATCCAACGAAGAGGTACATTATAGCCTCTAACTTCAAATTTCAATGCAATCTTCTCGGAACTTCTCGGAACTCCTATATCCCACACATCGTCGTGGTGGGACCCAATTTAAGCACCTATGGACTATTACAAAACTCAAAAGGTACGTTCGAAAAATGACGACAAGATTTATCACCGATTCATACCACTGAAAGATATCACGCTCTAGAGCACTAAAAGCCAATTCTAAATCCACATCAATCGTCTCATTTGACTATATATCGAGTGAGATAAAGACGGATGAAGTTTACAATATCAAACTTCATCCACAGATTTCTCATCCATACATGGTCCGATAGGGTCACATGATACCTTTTCCGAATCCCCATAACTCGCACATCGACGCGGATGGCCTATTCTTCAAATAACCTAACTTTCAAAAAGTCAACCCTTTCCCACTCCCAGGGGCCTAAAAGTCAAACATCAAATATCTTGCAAATGAAGATAGTCACAGGTGAGGTTTTTACGTTTCTGGAATCCTATACATCGAAAATAGGGGGGGGGTGGTGTTGATCCCACAACCCCAATCCACTCCAATCTACCAAAAAGCGACCATTTACACACATGGTAAAAACAGCCTAAAAGTCACAATAGGTCACCAAACTCAAAAAACCAATTGTACCCATCAGAGTCACAAGCATCGATTTAGAGGGGGTAGGAAGTTGAATATTTTGAATAAACCACTTATATAGCCAAAATCAACTACAATATCAAAAAGTAAACGCCTCCATATCCCCAAAATGACGATGGCTGTTGGTCAGGTTATAGGACCATTGGAAACGGGTCACACAACAATGGGGAGGTAGGCTATAAAAATCCAAAAATAAGCATGTCAAAAAGGGCCACCCCTACATGTAACCCTAAACCCTAACCCTAAACCCTAAACCCTAAACACTTCGTCATACTAAATATAGCCTCCACCTACACATCTCCTAAACCGCGCTCAAGACTACTCAACCCTATTCCTAAATATATCTAAAAATAGAAAATCGCACCTTTGATGGATGACTTTCAAGCGGATGAAGTTCTGAAAATCCAAACTTCATCCGTCCATAATTCATCCATCCATGGTCAAACGGAAGCACGAGATACATTCACGAAATCACCAAACACTCCTCTACATCGTGGCGGGCTCCACCATGAATACCAGCACTTTTTTCAGAAGTCAATTGTGTACAAGTAAACACTTCATCATACTAAATATAGCCTCCACCTACCCACACAAGAAATAATCACGCTCAAGACTACTCAACCTTCATCCCAAATATATCTAAAAATAGAAAATCGCACCTTTATTGGATGACTTACAAGCGGTTGAAGTTATGATAATCCAATCTTCATCCACAAATATCTCATCCGTTTAAAGTCCGATCTATAAATTGTTTATCATTTTGGGATGGCACGAACGTACTTACAGACGAGGTGGACCCCACATCCGAAAAGTATCCACTCAAAATCACGACAGTCTACAAATATGCCTCACAAACAGTACAAAAGTACCTAGTTCATCTATGCGTATCGTCCCAACAGTTACTCTCAATTACCTTAATCATTCATATATAGATTAAACAAACATCATTCTACAACGAGCACATACTCTTACACATACTTGATATCACACCAAAATAATACAACCCTCTAAAATGCCCACATCAATACAAATCAATAATAAAACACAAAAACAATACAAAACTACCTACTTCATTCACCCGTATTGCAGATAGATAGAAACTCCAGTCCTTTCTAAGGGGCCGGCGTGAATGAAGTGTCGTTCGTAATGCTAATATCCCGATGGCCACCGGACAAGGGGAAATTAGAACAATACTATTTCCCCCTCGAGGTGGACACTATAACTACGCTAGTTTCTAGCCTAGTTACTAGTGGCTTGAAGATACTTGACATAGTATCCCCCAAAGGGCTTTGAGGTACCCATACAACAAGGTCAAGGACCTCCCACAATAGTTGGGTGGACTATAGTGGTGAGCACCACGCCCGCATGGGGAATAGAACCCACGACCTCGTCATTGGGGGCCTAAGCCCTAACCACCAAGCCAAGGCTTTGGAGCCTTCCATCTTTGCACTCATACGAATCAAGGTTTTGGGTCCCAATAGCATCCCAAAACAACACTCTCCAACATGCACTCACCCGATTTCCAAAACGCGCCATAACAAGGGAGCTCCGGGTATAGGGTTCTTTCTAACACGGCTATATCTCCCAAACGGTGACGAGTGTATGAAAAAAAGTAACGCCACCATTAGAATCGCAGACTATCGAAAATAGGGGGCGGGTCAAAAAAAAAAAAATTCAATTCGAGAGATGGTCATTTTTCATAGATTACCCATGTAACCCTAAACCCTAAAACCCTAAAACCCTAAAACCCTAAAACCCTAAACCCTAAAACCCTAAATCCTAAACTCTAGACGCTAAACCCTAAACCCTTTTAACTTTTGGATGCAAAAGGTCACGCGAAAAGGCTTATTGCCCGACATGTTTGAAAATGCGGTCCTTTAGAACATTCATGATCAGTACTTCAATTATAATGTATTTAGAATTGAACCAAAATCGAACGGTAAGGTCAAATTAAAAACACATTCTATAGTATGGAATGAATTGTAATTTATGAAAGCTAAATTTCATGCTCAAGAGCCTTAATTGCATGACACTTTCGAAAATGGATTTCTTAACTTGTAAAGCCATAACTAGGCTTTGATGAAAGAGTACGTAAATGTCAACCCGATTTGTGCACGGACGGAAAATCAAAAACGTTTTTCGACTATATATAGTGGATTCTAACTTGTACATGCAAAAATCTCATGCTTGAGAACCTTGATTGCATCAAATTAATAACGATGCGGTTCTAAAGTAAATGCGGACATAAGGGTACATTAATTAATATGCACGTAAATATTAATCCAATTTAGATGCTAAGGCCAAATATAAGACACATTCTATATTGTGAAGTAGATTCAAACTTCTAGATGCAACAAATTACATGCTTAAGAGCCGAATTGCATGATAACTTTGAAGATGGAGTCTTTATGTTTTGCCTAGGACTATATTCTAACTCAAAAACATGTAAAATTGTGGGGATGATTAGAAATCTGGCACAAACTAGAAATTTGAACAAAGAGCGGATTCGGAGAGTGCTATGTCTACTAGATCCAGAGCGATTCGTGAACTCCTCTCTTCGTAGAAAAACTAGGGCTTGGCCTAAGGTACCAGATGCTAAAACCTACTGCCACCATTTCTAAAGACAGTTAGCGTTCGTATTAGGGTGGAGAGACCAGCATAAACTTGACGACGAGATTACTAGCATCGTGAGATCTCGTTGGCAAGATTAGAAAAATGCCACCTCGAAGATCTGCAAAGAAGAGCAAACAGGTAGAATACTCATGTAAAAACTTTCAACTATGAATGAAATTTCATGAGAATTTGCTCAAAAAAAACTAGTATTGAAAATTGAATTAACTACGTGAATCAGATGAAGTGGAATGGGATCAATGTCAGAAGAAGCTCGCGATTGCAATAAGTCCACTCACCTCTTTTGATAAATCCTCCAAGCCCAACTCCTTCCCGCCCAGCCACTCTTCAAAGGTACGAACTGGATGAGCTTCCAGATCTTGGCCCTGGCATACAAACAATTGAACTTCCCAATATGGAGATCGATTTCAACGGAGATTACCTATTGTCACAAGAATCTGGGCGTGGACATAATTCAAGCGTTGGCAACGAAGTAGGCTACTCAGATGTATCAGATCATGACTCTGAGAATGGGGGAGGGTTGGAGGACATTCTCTGGCCTCCAGAGCTTCTCATGCAAGTTAGGAGTTATGGTAAGCAAAAGAGGAAGAATCAAGTAGCAATTCAAAGAATGCAAGCTGAGCGCTAAAATGGAGCAAGTGGGAGCGGAGGAGGGGAGCTCGGCGATGCTATACATGCGGAACTCGGCGACCTCCCGAATTCCATCGGCGCTGGAGGCTCCGTCGTGGGGGGCGGCAACCAAGCAAGGGCGGGCGGCGACCCGGCGCAGGCGGCCAACGACCTAGCGCAGGCGGCCAACGACCTGGCGCAGGCGGGCGGCGCCTCGAGCTGGCCCGACGGGAGCCTCGGCGTTCCATTGCCAGGCACGGGCTGCCTGGTCACCCCCACCGACCCCCCTCCCCAGCACGGCCACTGGCTGCCACTGCCAGCCGACCAGCTGGCAAGGGGGGCGGAGGCCTCGAGCCAGGCCAGCACTTGGCCAGCGGGGAGCTCGGGGCAGGTGGCTGCCCAAGGCGCAGGTGGGTGCCGACGTGGAGGGGCCAGAGGCTCCAACGTGGAGGCCCCTTCCCACTTAACGGGCAGTTACTACCTCGAGGAGCCCGGGGAGACGTTCTTGGCGGGTATCAACCCGGGCCAGCCCTTCGATCCAGCGTCTCCATTTCAAGCTGGAGGTGGAAGCATGAGCCCAGCGATTGCATTTCAACCGCTCCAACTTCAAGGTGAGTTTTCTATTCCATTGGGTTTGAGTTGGAGATTGTTGGGCATGCATAAAAATGACATCGTTGAGGATGAAAATAATAATGTAGGGTTGAGAATTATAATGAACACGAACAATTTGATAACAATTTGGGGAATCAAAATCTGGATGTGCAAAGTGGTGAAGAATCTGATAACAATTCTAAGGGTGGTAATGAAAGTGAAGGTAGGCCACAAATTGACCCATGGGATGCTGTAAATGATGATGACGAAATGAATGAGGAACAAAATCAAACCAATACTGGGGTAAAATGGCAATATAGAAATGAGACATGGGGAGATTCTCAGTTTCAATACGATCCACCTATTTTGCCATTTAGTGGGGAGAGGATGGGTCCCACTAGAAATTTTAGAACCCTACCCACATTTCAAGTTTTGTTTGGCTTGTTTTGGACACAAACTATATTGATGGCTATTGTGGTTGAAACCAATCGTTATGCACATGAGGTGATAGGAGATAATGGGCGGATACGGGGTGGCTCTAGGTGGGTTGATATCACTTTGGCTGAGCTCAAAGCCTTCATTGCTTTATCTTTGTACATGGGGCTCAATGTTCAGCCAAACTATGTCACCTATTGGATGCAGGATAGGTTGTTTCATTGTGATGTTATTTCAAACATTATGACAGGACGTTGCTAGTATGCGGCGTAGAGCGGAGAGCGGTGGCGTACATTTTCGAATTGCGGCGGAGATTTTTATTATTAGTAAAACAAATACTAAAAATAAAAATAAAAATTATAAAATGAGAATATTCTTGAGAATATTTGAATATTCCTGACCCATGACCATCGAACTTGGTACCCATTACCGTGGACTTTAGGGTAGTATAATTCAAGATTGATGGCGATATTCGTTACATTGACGGCAATTTGAAGACTCATATTTTATCCAGGGATAAAGAAAAACTGTTCTACATGTTCAAACAGTTTGAATCTTTTTATAATGTTTGAATCTTTTTGATAATTTGAGGCTTTTACATATCAATATATATGAATACCTTTTTTTTCCCAAAGGTTGCATTCAAGTATTATCCCCGACCTGGTAATAAATCCAACAGACCTAAAATATCCTTACAGTTTCAAAGTGCTCCTATTGTCTCAACGTAACGAATATTGCCATATTGGGTGGTAAAAACACATATACTACAATATTATATATATATATATATATGTATATATATATATATATATAGTAATCATGTAAGTGTGGTGACCTAAGATGTAACATGGTCTAGAAGTCCGCTCTCAATGATCTTCTTCACCTCGTTGAAATTGAGGGTAGGGGCATGCATAAAGAGGTCGACGTCAACATCTAGATTGCACATCGACATCAGGATGTAGTTGTCGGACCCTGTTTTTTCGATTTTTGGCCACTATGTTCTAATGCGCATTAAGAATAAGTATAGAGTCTAGAATCCGACCTAAGTATGTGCTAGGCCGTATACTATAAGGCAATTACGTTTTTACAAATAAATGTTATAGTTAGAATATAGTTTGTGATAGTAAGGACGGATTTGCGAATCCGTACGCTGCTACCGTACGGCTAGGACGTGCTGTCAGAGGCCGGAATTGGAGTTATTACGACGGCTGAAGGACGGAGTGGGGAGGAATTTAATAATGACGAAAATCGAGAAGCGACTCCGTGCGGAGATGGCAATGATGGCGGCGGGACAAGTCATGATGGTCGGATTTAAATCCGACTCCCTCTATAAAAAGCGACCCGTCCGCCCTTGTCGTCACATGCCTCCTCGCTTTCTGCCTTTTTTGTCTTCTTGCGCCCCTGCCTTCCGTCTTTCACTTTCCGTCCCTTAGTTCCGATCCGGCCCACTGGCCGATCTCAGCCCGGCCACTTGTTACTTTTTGTCGCACTTCTTTCCCATGGCAGGATCGGCTTGTTTCCGCCCGGCGCGGGGAGGAGCTTAAGATATCAATCAAGCTAGTACTCCCTTGCATTCCGGTTGACGAGGAAGAGAAGAAGTCATTGGCGGAGGACCTCGACAAGATGGGACTCTCCGGCCTGCTGGACACATCGTGGAGACTACGGGACGCGGAGATGGTGCGCGAGATCAAGGTCGGCGCGCCAAATCAGTTCGAGGGGACGGTTAGAGGGAAGCCGGCTTCCTGGACGGCCGATCACTGGAGAGCTGTTTATGGCCTGGTCGTAAACAGCGGAGTAGGGTTGTGCGGCCGGAAACATAAATGGGCGAAGAAGGCGTTCCACGGGAATCCGCACATGAATAACGGCTATTCGGTGGAAGACTGTAAGGACCCAAGGGAGCGCGCGGTGATCAAATTTCTAGCGCCGATCATCCACGCGGACAAGCCGCATCGGATAACCGTCCGGCTCGCCAACACCGTCCTGGAGTCCCTGCGCGGCGAACGGGAGGTCGACTGGGGTATTATCATCTGAGACCTAGTCGCCCGGCTCGTGGAGAACGTAGGTAAAACCCGTCCTAGCCCGATCACTCCCTTCCTTTACCATCTGTATAAAAGGAGGAAGTATGCGACGGAGGAGGAGGAGGAGTCGAACTACGAGATCGCGCTATCATCTCAGAACAACGGCGTGTTCGAATCGGAGGAGAGCGCGGACAGCAAGGCCGTATACTCCTACGATGAAGAGGATGAGGTCGGATCAGACGACGGGGACGTCCAACCGGACGCGCCACAAGAACCGGCTCGAGGCAACCCCACCGCGTCACGGGTCCGGAGGTAATAATCCTTCCGTC